>JASANG010003554.1:0-120718 GCA_030248215.1 Enoplolaimus lenunculus | reverse complement strand
CCTTTGTTGCGGCACTGTTGAAAGGTTGAAATGTTCGTCTAATTACTTATGTCTCGTCCATTATCAAAGTTATGTAATTTTTATCTATGACGATCACAGTCGTCTATCAATTTAAACAGCGGAACAACACGCGAAATTACAAAAGCAGTCAATAGTCAGACCTTTCAGCAGTTACACCGTGGACTTTTGTTTTTCAAAATATTGTTTTCATAGGTCGTAATCAAACTACCTTAGTTCCTTCGCCACACGTTGCACTGCATGCTCCCCAAGAGCTCCATTCGCAAAACGATCCTGAACACTCTTTGCTTTCTTGGTTTGGCCCAGAGCAATTACTACTCGCTCCACCGCAGTATCGGTCGCGTTTTCTGGTACCTTTGCCGCAAGTCACTGAGCCTAAACAAAACCAGAAATATCTATAGTGTTTTAAGCAAGGGACCCGAAATGGGCACTTTTTCTTTCCCACACAAAAGAAAACATTTCGAAAATATAGAAAAATTTTTGTTGGGTTATCAGGGGTCTGCCGCTGCCTTAAACCCCCCGCACGTTCAAGAGACCCTAAGCAGGACAAGAGATTGTCGTCCCTCAAATATCTTACACTAAACAATTCATTATTGGAACACTCGGAAACTGTAACAAAGTACTTTTAGACTGTGTTATTAGCGCTCTGGTTGGCGTATGAGAACCGTTCAGTATGGTAAGCTTGGGGTGGCAGCTTGTCATCCTGATTACGCTCCCTTGACACTAAGGAGGTTCAGTAACGGCAGCTATTCTGCTACACTACATACGTACTCAGTCGTTCTATTGTAGAACGTCCTTTGTGCTATATTGACAACGGAAAATGAACTGAAAAGTTTCCTCCGTACATATCAGTTGAGTCGGGGTGAAATAAAAAAAGTACTTTGAATTTTAATAGAATTTTAAAATTTTGCAATTTTTAGTATATGCTAACAAATCTTGTAATAATACAATTTTCAGACATCGCGTTATAAATGTGAAATTCAATATTCTTGCGTTGAATAAGTGCAGTTGATGTTGCGAAATACGTATTTTTAAAACTAAACAATATTTATCGGTGTTATATGCATCATTTCTAAACATTAAATTTTATGGCATTTTACGCGAAAACACAACTGCATCTTAACAAAATATATTCAACAATAATACTGGTTTGCTATCATCTTCTGATTGACTTACAACTGGACCAAGAACCCCATGTTCCCCAACCGGCGCCTTCAGGACAAGATGGCATGTAGCAGACGCGTTGCTCTGTGTCGCTTCCATCGCATGGTCTCCAGTCGTAGCAAGCGCGAAGTCTCGTTTTAGAGCCTAAAATCATTATGAGTTTAAAAAATGTAGAATTTCTAGATTCATTTCACAGCATACAATTTACTCGAGCACCAAACCGATTTTTCTTTCTTATAACATTAAACTAATAAACCTTACCGGTGCCACAAGTAACGCTACACACCGACCACCCGGACCAGTCAGACCAATCGCCATTTGATGTTGCCGTAGACGGCTTGCTCCCAAAGTCTTTACATGAGTCTATAACAAGGGCATACGTTCTCAGATGCATATAGCACCTATCGCCAGATACCGACAAGTTTTCAAACTGACGAGCATCCGCCACTGTGGATCTCAAAATTGATACAGTCCAGATAGAAACCAAATCAGAAAACTGCATAGGTTCTATCCTCTCTATTCACTGGTTCGAAAGCTACAAGACTTATCATCAACTGTTTGTGCCACACACATTTGAGAATACGGACCTATGTATATATTAGGTCTTTATGCTATAATCGAAACAAATTGGCGTGTAAGTTGGATCTTGGGCCAACTACTGTAGTGACCCGAATAAGAGGGGGGTAATAAGAGGGTAGTCCCCATTTTGAGTCCGAATCAATGGGAGTCCATATCCCTAAGAATAGTCCGGAAACGGATAGAGCCCTAATCCCTATTTGCAGAAATGAAAATGCTTTCGCCAAAATATGGAACCGCTGTTATGACGCTATAATAACTTTGTATTCTTACAATGGCTGAAGATGATCGGTCTTGGTACGTTTTGTCAGGGAAGTTCCCAAAAAATGCCCTGTCTTAAATCTGGCCTTTGGTGTGGCCCATACTTTGCGAAGAAATCAATAAGGCTGCAACGGACGCAGGGCCGGAGCAGCCACCCCCATACCCCCATTTAGGGGGTCTTCACCCCTAAAGGGGTCCCCACCCTAACCGATTGAAACCAAAAGTTTTAAAATGCGTCTGGCTGCTAGCTCGCTTCGCTCACGAGTTTGGGGCCCCCACCCTGGAATTTGGGGGGAACCCCACCTGTGCCTGCTCCGGCACTGAACGGACGGCGAAAGCTGCAGTCGCAGTCAAGGCGCAATAAGTAGCAAGATGCCATTGTGGTAAATTGCCGTAGCCGGGCTGTGACAAAAACCCAAGATGATACTAAATCTATGTCTACGCCTATTCTTAAGCTAAGTTATAACCATTATGTTACTTTTAGCAATACTCATTCGTTGACAAGACCAAATTTCCGGACGGACACGATATTTCCGTGCAGTTGGGACCAACATCTCAGTCGAAGAGTAGGTTTTCGTGGCTGTCTTTCAAGAAAAATGTGTCCGGGGACAATATGTCGTAGAGGATAATTTTTTTCGTCACACCGGTGTCGCAAGTAAAAAAATTTATACAACTCGTTATACGACGTGTCGCTCAGTAATTCACGTGCGTTGCCGTACGGTTCTAGACGATGCTGGATGGTGCCGGACAGCGTTAAAATAGTCAAAAACTATTGCACTAAACATTACAACAGCTTCGGCTTACTACACCGGCAATCTACTTATTTACCTGAAGGACAAGTTGCATCTACATCGCTTCTAAGCAAGTTTTGGTCACATAAAACATCCTGAAAATGTAAGCCGTAGAGTAAGACACTGTTGTATTATTGTACCCCAATCTGCTATTCAGGCCAATTACCAGTTGGCCAAGGCCATTCTGTTGTTCTAAGAAAATACGAAATGGCAATTTAGCCTAGCCCGAACAGCGATTCTGAGATGTAGCAAAATCACAATAATGTAAATCCGATGCTGATTGGTTAACAGTATCGCGTCTATCCAAATCAAATCTGATTGGTCTATAAGCTCGGTAGCAGCTCAGATTAAGCTAAACTGCAATGACCTAAAATAACAATTTATCCTGGAACAATTAGTAATTGGCCTTAACAACAGATTGGCATACGACATATATCACAACAATAGCCTCAGGTTTAACTAGTAATTTTGACGTTTATTTTTACATAGAGCCTTTTCCGAACACAATCCTAGTAAAAAGTAACAAATGCCACATCATTTGAACTAGAAAATGAAAAACTCCGAAGTTTTCGTGCTTCCTAGTACATAGCCCCACCTAGCAACCTTTATGAGCTTTAGGTTGACAGCTTAATTCGCTAATTCAAAAGTTGTCTACAGCAGTTAGAGATAGCTTGCGCACTTAACATAGATGGTAATATTAGTGACCATTTTGACACCTTCGCTATGTAAATCGAGGGTATAACTGACGAGTTCACCTGTACCGGTGCGATCTATCTCAATGTAGTCGCAACCCCCAGGGGCCAGCATGAAATCCAAAGAGGCTCCAAAGAGTTTAAGAACGGTGCGCGGGGTTTGATATTATTTTACAAACATGATTGCAATATCCCTGGTTACCCTAGACTGCGTAGTCATGATGTATTTAAGAGGGTTTTTGACTCATATTTACCATACAAGCGCCTTCTACACAATATCGATTGGTGCCACAAGAGGCGCCATTGGGCAAATTATCGCCAAAATGTCGAAACGTTGTGCGTGAAGTACGTGTCGGTTGAACAACACAAAACACCTATACAAATTCGCCGAATATCAATATATCAAAAATGAATCCGATGTCTATCACATTTCAAACATTCCATTAAATGTAACTCATGCAAGATTTCAAGGCGATCGAACACTTTAAAACAAATACTATTCAGAATGACTACACATTTTTATATACTAACGCATGGTTGACGCATATCGCCCTGAAATTCATAGCTGCCAAATCAGAATTTTTAATATTATGGGCTTTGGTCATGGAATAAAATTGGAGATGGCATAAACCATTTTTTAGTTTCTGTTTTAATTGCATTGTAAACCTTTCACCTTTATGAGGTGTATACAAGGAGTCTAGGGGGACACGAAGATAGGTCCCTCCGAAACTATTTAATAAGCGAGAAAAGCACTCTTTCACGTTTTAGAATAATTTCCAAGATCAAAGGGTATAAAAATAAGTTTCTCGCTCGCTAAAATCACTCGCAACAAAAGTTCACAAATAAGATTCGTCGCTACGCCGCTGATCACCTTGCATGCCCTTCGCCGAGCTCGAGTCAGTTGAATGCCTTTTCCGCTTAGACTCCAATCTGCAGAATTTGCACGAGTCTGTGAGCATTTCATATCGAGATAAGATTGCAGTGAAGGCGGCTGGCAAGAGGCCGACAGTGTTGTGGGGCAGATGAAACCACGATATTTGTCACCTGAAAACAGATGAGGTGCCTAGCAAGGATCAACATTTTAATATGTGTGTAAGTCCCAATATTTACAATTGGCAAAGTTGGATACTGCTATGTATGCGTCTTATGGTCAAGGTTGTTGTCGCATCCAAGCACAAACTTTTGTACACATTCCTTTTTCGCTAGCATTTAATGTTAAAGCTTGCTTGGCATAGGCTTAGACTTATGTTTAGTGGCGAAACGCTTAGACAAAACCTTATGCTAAGACATAGGTAAGCCGTTCCGTAAGTGTTTGTTTTAGCCTAAAGCTAAGCGCAAATGTGGGCGAAACTATACAAGAGCCCAAACATGTGTTATAGAAAAAATATAAAAAATGATTCGTAACCAAAATACATTGGAGACAATGAATTGTCTACAAGTTAATGACAGTTGGTCAAACTTAAGCAGAGTTCGTCGCACATTCCGGGAATAAAGTTGTTAGCCCATTCTGAAAATTTTCACCTACATCACTACATTTTTAATAGTAAATTTCACTAAATTAAACTGATCAAACAGTGAAAACAAAGGAATTTTAGAAAGAGCGGTCGGGCGAACGTCTCACATGATCCATAAGGTGACTAAAACTTTTCTAGCAGTTATAGCCAAACTGAGACACAGATGACTATAAATTTATCTCGATACAGAATCAAACGCTAACCTTCGCATTGTCTTCCGCCATTTATCGGAGCAGGACTGTTGCAATACCGTTGTGTCACATGTACCGCTACTCCACTATCGACTTCAGGACATGAAGGACACTGGCCACACGTGGGGTGGGTCCATGCTGACCAGTCGCCGTGAACAACCTAAAATTATAACAGATATAGCAGCTGGCGACGTTGAGTTGAACGCTGAGAAAATTTTACGATCAGACAACTAGTGCTCGAACAATAGTGGATGAAGGAAAATTTTTGAGATATACACATGATTGATAACTAATTTTAAGCATAAAAATAACGAAAGTTTCGGGGAATCCTATAACGAAAACGAATGGGAAACAGACATTCAGTAAATGTCTGCGTATACATAAACCCGACTGTAAACGTTTGTGACAAATTTAATTCACGCACTCACATGTGGCGGTGATATTGGAGAAATAAATTTAGGCACCGACGTTTCTCTGGGAGGAACAGATCCTTCAACTTTGGTTCGAGTATTCCACGACACACATTGACCTCCGATGCACCATCGAGCTGTTGAACAGTGAGTGCCCTCAAGCGCTGGATGTGACGTTATCAGTCGACCATAGCCCGATTTACGGCACCACATCATCCGGCATACAGAATCCCCGTTGCGTTCAACCTTAAATGTTTCGGTTGTTGACTATAGGCACCTGCCTGCAAAAGACTATGCTTACGCAAGCACACGCCTACTCCTACGCCTTAAAACGCAAGTCTAATCCTGAGCATAGGCCTATAAACTTAAGCCTCTCAGTTGCGAATTTTGTTGTTTTAGCAAACAATTTTAACCATTGGACTCAAAAGAGCTTAGTTGTACTTTTTGCTCATATTTGGCGGTTCTCACCAGCCGCTTTCCGGCAGCTACCACAAAGGCACAATAAAACGAACAGCAAAATTCTACGAATACCATTATACTAGTGCTATACAGCGCGTCCTTCAACACAAATTATGTATAGCAATTTAAATATTTACGATGCCATCCAACACCGTACTGCAGCAGCACCGGACGAGACCGAAAGGCCGGTTCTATAGCCTGGTCACCATGCTTTGGGGGTTTAACCCTCAGAAGTCTGATATTTTTATACCACGTTCCAATCGGAAAACTTGCTAATTATCCCTACGATTTAAAGTTGAGCCCTCAAAGCGGTCCAAAGCTCCCACTTCGAAAAATAGACCGACTTTTCTCTATTTCTTAAAGATAGATTACACCACAAGATACATTTTGCAACAAATATTACTTGATCCTGCGAAATACAACCGGTAATGGAGTCTGACAGTTTAAAAATGTCGAGACGAGTCATTGTTTTGTATACAGTAAATACACCCTTTTAAACTATACGACAAAGGCACATGTGTATACCAAGGTTGTAATGTGGCTGCTAACGCGTAAGCTTAAGATTTAGAACAATTTTTTTTGCTTTAGGGTTAGGCTGATGCTTAGGAATATGCAAATTCCTATGCTTCTTAGGAATATGCTTGTTCTGACGCTTAATAGACTTAACCTTAGGAATACGCTCATACTACTACTGCGCCATGTTCTTTACATTACAAATTTAGCGGACGTGTGTGTGACATGTTAGCTCAGTAACGATTTGCACCTTCTGCGATCGGAACGGCGACCTGAGACTCTTTGCTGTATACGTCAATACGTGTACCAAGACAAAGATTATTATAAGTTCAGACAGTATTTTGTGGTCAGAAACTAATTCTCAAGAAATCACAGCTTTATCTGCTTAGTCGCTCGTAACAGTTAAAAATCTACACCTGAGGTTCTTCAGACTCCCCTCAGGCCATGAAGGGTGTAAATATAAATTTTTTTGCGGAGACATGCAACAGTATTGGATGAGTTACAAGTGTGGTTGACGTTGACGGGTCTGCAGACGATATTAAAATTGTAAAAAAGTATAGCGCTACCATCAATAATAATATTTTGTAAGTAAACTTAAACAAAAATTTTAATTATTTCTTAAATACGTTCCACCATTTAACGAAAAGGGTCTACACGGACACTACGACAGTTAGCGTCTTTTGTGTTTCGGGTTCCGAATTTTAGTGGCAATGCAACAAATACGGTCTCTTTGACCACAACAAAGTACTCAAGGATAAAAGATCTGATGACACTTAACTATAATCAGTAGGTTTAACACTAAATTTAAAAACAACCAACTTTAAACATATTAAACATATGTTCTTTGTTTGTGAAAAACAGACTATCCGTATCCGGCTAAAAAAATTTATACCGTACCATTTCGTATCCTTCGCCATGCATCAAAGCACACTGTTGGTCGCCAGAAAACTGTTGACCTGGAAGCTGACTAATGTCGATTGTTAATACTTCGTGTTTTGTTGTTTCGCGTAAACAGTTATTTCTACGGCGGCTAAATTAAAAAAATCTCGACGGCAACTGAAGTAAACGATTTCTACGCCGGCTTAATTAACAAACTTCTACTCCGAATTAAAAATTTTTTTAAGGCGGCTAAATTAAAACGTTGCAGCTGAGTTCAAGATAAAATCTAATAGAGTTCCGCCCCTGTTCTTTACATTGGCCCACACTTGTATACACATTGTCTATAAAGAAATTAAGGTGTTGTATTATTTGGCGTATTTAATCGCTTTGTTCTACAACGGCTGATTAAAAACTGATGCCGATGAGTTCTAGGTACACTCTAATAATTTCCCATCGGCGCATATTTAGCTTAACTCTAGGCATAAATTTTAGGCTTAGGTAACTCAGTGTTCACATTCTACTCTTCCATACCGCGTCAAAGGACTTTAATGCATTGTGTTGTGTTGTTTTGCGTATTTAGTCAGTTTCTCTTCGACTGAATAAATAAACGCACATTCAGGAGGCTACCAGCCTCACAAAAGCCTTATCTCCTCATCATGCTTAGTGCCTTTTCAAAATGCGGATATCTGAGTTGTGCATCAATTTGCCCTTAAGAACAAATAGCACAATATTTTTTCGTTTGCTTGAGCTACGGTTGTTAGTTTCGTACCACATTTGTGTAGTGTTGAGAGAAACTCCAAAAGTGCCAAGAGCATTTGGATTACACACATATTTTAAAACTTACTCAAGCCGATTGAGAAATGATTGAAGCGAGCGTGAGCTACACGACGACCACGTGACTTTGCCTGGACCTAATGAGCCTGACATGATACTGCTACTGCCACAGCCACCACTTTCATCATGGACCATTCCAACTCTGAAACAATTTTTTTAATATCAGAACCATTTGTAACATTGGCATATTATGTATTATTCATGACGGCTTTGCACACTACCTTGTCATTACGATGCTTGTCAATAATAATCCAGCTCTTGTGCACTTTCCACCAACAGGCTTAGGCTCAGACCTAGCCTTAGGTTTTACAACAAGCTCACGTAAGCGCAAGCCTATGCATAAACCTTTGTCTAAGGTTTTACTTAAACCGGAGCCTCAGCCGGAGGAAAGTGTGTAAGAGCAACAATGGCTATTTCAATCTTGCTAAAATAATGATTTTACATCTGCTTTCGCTTCTTTTCACATTGACACTATTTAAAACATTGAATATACATAATTTAAACTCGAAATAAT
Source organism: Enoplolaimus lenunculus (assembly GCA_030248215.1). Lineage (NCBI taxonomy): Eukaryota > Metazoa > Nematoda > Enoplea > Enoplida > Thoracostomopsidae > Enoplolaimus > Enoplolaimus lenunculus. The sequence continues at coordinate 111,902 of JASANG010003554.1, read as the reverse complement.
ATTAGTGGAAAACGACAAACAATGTTTGTAGCTAATAATCTCACAAATACGGTTACTAATATCGCCATACTCACGTATGTCCAATTTCATGAGCCCCAATGAATGCCGTCACAAAGTCTAGTCCTTCTGCAAGCGTACAGCTGCCCCAATTTGAACACATTCCGTGCAGTTTAGCGATTCCTGAAACGATATTCACTGCTTAACAAATACCTAATGAGTACGCGTGAAGCCGGCTCACCATGCTAAGAAAGGCCAAAAAATTTTATCATGCGGGGCATACAAGGAATATTGTTGAGTTACAAGCAAGGGTGATAGTTTTTTTGGGACCTAAAATGTTTCCAGGAGGGATGAGCCCCATGCCCGCTTTCGCGACGGTCCCGCTAACGAGCATGGGTGTGCATATACAAACAGTGTGCAGCTGTATTTGATTAAATGGATTCAAGTGTTTTTATAAAGCTATACAGCAAAAAATGTTCAATAACTGACAAATTTGTATCACAAATGTTCTCTACACTGCACCCTACATAGACACACCAGCCCAATATTTTGACGGCGCCTGTGATAATCTAACAAATTCTATTGAGCGAATTTTGCGCTAAATTTCGACTGTGCGGCCTTCAGTCGAATTTGACTCTGGCGGAGCCGAATTTTGACTCAGTTTGTGTAGTCCGGAAAAGCCTATTTCGGAGAGAGTCAATTTGACTCACCATTTTTTTGCAGTGTATAGCTCCCCGTTATGGTCGATGTCGAGCTAATTATGTAGAGTTATTGTTTAACAGCATGCATTCACTTTAGACGTTAACTACCAAAGGACCAGCAGTGCTTTGTTGAATAGAAGTGCTTCTGTCATGCGCAGTATATCCCACTTTTAAACGTATAAGATATGTTTCAAATTGCATTTTTTCAATTGGAAAATAGCACAGTACTGATTTCCAAAATCAGCAAAACAAAACGTAACACCGATGTTAACAGCATTAAAAATCTTACCGCTTATAGCGCTATTCGATCCACGGTGAAGATCAAAGCTAAAAATTAGGTTAAATATTTCAGTTCAATGCAAACTCAGAACGGTCATGCGTTCACCAGGTAACTGTTCAAAGTGACCGTTGGCTAAATTTGAGTCTCACCGCGACTCCACTTGGTAGATAAAGAACTGGGAACGAAAAACTTATAAATCGCTCAGAATAAAGTCAATTAAAAATACTGGTGTAAGTCTCATAAAAGAAAATACAACATTTTTTGCAGAATTACAACGAAATTAAAACTAAAATCTAGTAAAAATTTGCAGATACAAAGTTGTGGAAGACAGTATTTAAACTAATAGCAAAAGAACAGCATTTTTCAGCAACTCCGTTAGCAGCTGTTGATGTTTTGTTATTTTATAGCAGAATATATCATATGCCATACCGAAATAATCTTCGCGTGCTTAATGTTCTGTGCTAGAGTATAAATTTTTAACACTTTTTAGCATGAGCCGTTAACTCATATTTTCACAATTGCAAACACAAAGACCACAAAAATTACCCAGTGAGCATAAAGGCATGATCAAACGCATTCCGAAACGTCTGTTGATACGAACAAAACTGATCCAGATATGCTTGTGCATTTCCGTAACCATGAACTGAATCGCTTATTTCGTACTGAAAATGATATCGGAAATATTTTAAGTATTAGCGGCTTTTATATATGCTGGACCTTTCATATTCGTTCGACCTTAATGAATTATCTTTCCAGCGTAACTACTATTCGCTTGTAGTTATAAATGTGATATTATTCAATTTTGCGACGGATAACGAAATAGGAAGCATTTTTGAAAAGTATTTCAAGAATATCCGTTCAGTTGGTTTACAGCTGCGATAATGAATTTTTAAAAGTTTCTTTGAAAAAAATGAAGTTGGTATTAATGGATGAATTTTTACTAAAAACTACGCAGATAATGAGTTGAAACGACCAGGAGAAAGTTTTGATGTGACCGAATAAAAATTGACAATTTTCTGTGGTATTGAATGGGTTATTCGATCTGTTAATCCTCAACATTTGCATTTACTTTTGGTGTACAACTATCAAACAATGCATGCGAACAAGAAACTACGCATAACTTTTAGTATCAAATACAAATGCAAAGGCCACAAAATGCTTCTTGGTTCATACCACCCCTTAGGTCACCGCCCCTTTTGGCTACGCGCCTGGTTCAAACGAATAAGGTTAAACGAACGGTAAAATGATGGAACATGTATAAAATGAGAACATATTCTACAGTAATCTGTGAATAAGAACCTACGAAAATAAACCCAGAGGTATGTATGCATTATTTAGTGTTATAAAGAACTGCATAAAATTTTAAACAATTGAATTCATACCAAAAGTTTCAATACATTGACATTTCATTAGGTTTCAGGGACGTATACTATGGGAGATACGTAAAATATGCCATTTCGAAAAGTTTTCAAAAGGCGACAAAAACGCACGTTTGTTTGCTGTACACTTGCAAGATCGTAGAGTCGAAACACTTTCTCGCTCGCTATGCATACTCGTTTGAAAAAATTCAAATAAGGTTGTACCGAAATTCAACTGTGGCTACGCCCTTGTCTGCTTTGTGTTCGATGATCTGTCGGCTACGAAAAAAACACTAAAACTTATGCTAATTTATCGTTTAACGGATACTTTATAGCAATATCGAGGTTCACTCCAACACTTAAATGGATTTTGTTTTGTTATCTGCAAAAAAAATTGAAAAAAATTTAAACTAACCGGCTGACTATGCAAAATTTCGACACGAACAATTTTAAATTTGATACGTTCTTGTAGAGTTTGATGATGAAACATGATTTGAATCTAAACATAAAAAATGATTTATTTGTAAGCAGAGCAATTCAAACCATAAATCTATTGGGAAAAATCGCTTTTAGTAGTCAGGCAATATATCGCGCGAACCATTCTTGTCATGAAAGGCTTTTAGTCCAGAAAAAATTTTGGCACCCTCCCTAGAAAATTTTCTACTTTGCTTGTAATAAGTCATTGAAAACACAGTTTGCCTTTCGTGAAAATTTTTTAGCCCCCCAGAACGATGAGCTACAGGTCTGAGCTTAGTTATGTCTAACCCTAAACAAAAAACTTTGTTTACATGTTTACATAAAAAAATCTTGAGGTTATCCCTTAACCATAACTCCAAAGAGAAGTGTACACAAGCCGAAGATATTGATATATGTGAACTATCTACAGGGCACAGGCGCCCTCAACAAACACTTATGTCAGATGCAAAAAATTTCAGTCATCCGTTTACAAATTGCAATATACAATAAAAGAAACAAATTGATTGTCACCATTGTTACATTAAGGGGCGGGCATCTTAATATTCTATACATAAAAATATCTTCAAATTTCAATACTCTTACACCACTTAAAGTTGAATTTCAGACATAATACTCCTGAATCGCTCAAAAATTCGTGTTTGAAATAGCCAAAACATGAATTTGCTATGTTCAAGGGAATAGGGTAAGCCGAAAAGACAACGTATGCTGGTACATTTTGCATCATGCACTTGTAGTTCAGTTGCCAGTTGCATACTCTTGCCTAAATACTGAATAGCCAACTCACCATGCTAGGGGACTAATCATTTTTCAGGAGGGGCATGCAAGGTTGTTCGGTGACTTAGGTTGAAAAATTTCTAGTTTGACTAAAATTCTTCGAATGGGGGCAGAGCGCCCCCTGGCCCCCTCAGGTACGGGCCCGTTGGTACTGAAAAAATTTATTGGCAGAAAATATTTACATTATTAAAAACAGTTGCGATGAAGTCATGCAAATACGATACAGCATCACCGCCATGTTTGCTCCGATATTTCTGCCACAACTTTTGATCAACAAACACTCCCAGCTCAACTACAAGATCATTGTTATATTTTGATGCACGTGAGCGTGGAACAAATTCTTCATGCCCGTTTGGGTCATCAAGGCCAAGACCGTATCCAATTATCCCATTGTCATAGGTTGAATCCGCTAAAACACAAAGCTTTATAATATTGGTTACACGAAACGTGACACGGAATTTCATTTATCTTTGTACAATTTCCGCTAAAACACAAAGCTTTATAATATTGGTTACACGAAACGTGACACGGAATTTCATTTATCTTTGTACAATTTATAACCATTTAAACATTGTCAACAAGAAATATAAATTCAAAATACGGTTCCGCTTTTAATTCCGGTTCCGATAAACAAATCGAACTTCGACTACATTTCCGACAAAATTTTTGCGGATTGAAGGATTGAGGTATATAGCATTAGCATATGTTTTCACAACGCGCATTTTTACACTTGAGTGCAAAAGACTTGCTAACAATCTGAGAAAACTATGTACATTGTAGCTGTTTGCCTGGAAATCAACTGTTAATAATTTTAACCTTAAAAATTAGAATTTGATCCGTTTGCGGTCTAAAACTCATTAACTGTCAAAATTTATAAAAATGACAAGAAATGTCATATTTCTAAACGATTTTGCAGCTTTTGTACACTTTCCTAAACATATTTAAGGTTAAGGCCTAGGCTTAGTCTTATAGGTGAAAGTTTAGAGAAAGGCATTGGTTTGGGTTTAGATACATTTTTCCCAACCTAACCCTAAGCCGGAGTCTAACCCTAAACATGTGAGGGGAAAGTGTTCAACAGCCGATTTCACTGCGTTATTAGAACATTCGTTTTTGCCCTTGGGTTCACAGCTCTTGGCTCCGACGCTTACCGCTTCCGCAAAACGTTTCACTGTTTGTTAACAATGGTTCGAGTGAATACATCTCGCGATCCAAATCACGTTTATACAAAACATGTGGCTTTGAAGATAGATATGTCGTATCTTGTATTAATGAAGCAGGGTTTTGCGGTGCCGGTGCAATGATATGCAAATTGTTGTTTATAATTATGATGCCTTCCTGATATTAAAAATACAACAAAATAAAGCAATTAAATTTGTGAGCAAGGCACTGCCAATAATGAGTGCTGCCAAGATTTTCGTTTTGGGGTACACTAAAACTAGCATATTCAGTGGGGTCGAGGGTGGCGTATGCACCCTGTCAGAAAATTTTGTGTAAAAAATGATAAGGTCCCTATCTTACAATTTTTTCCCTCAGAAAATTTGTTAGCAACTTGTGTGTTGGGATGAAACGCACATGATATCATAATTTCAATTCATTCAAAAATGAAATTTTTCCAAAACCATTGGGGGCATGGCCCCTTTGGCACCCCTGGCTACGCCTCCGAGTCATGTCCTATATCGTAACGGTTTTTCTATCAATCTCACGAACTAGTATTCTGGTCCGTACGAAGAGTGGTGGCAGCAGGGCTCAGCTGACCACAACAAAAAGTTTGGGCCCCGTAAAAATGTTTCAAGCTCGATTGTAAGCCATCCAAAACCCTTATATGCCACTCCTAAACAATTTTCTACAGCCCGCAACAAGGTTGGCTGGCTATGGGCCTGTTACCATTTTCGTGTTTGCGGGTGGGTTTGATCACTACCATTCCACATTCTGGTGCACGTTATATAACGTGCATATTCAATATTTGCTGTTCAGGGTGTATATTATTTTGAACCTCCGTTGAAATTGAGGGAGCAATTCGCTAAAGTGCTTTTTAGCCACAGACGTAAAGTTTTGTCGTGCACCGGTTTTAGCATTGGTTCAATAATCAAAAATATTTTGCTACTAAAACAACCTCCATTACAGGTAAAGTCAGATCAAGGTTAAGGTCCGGCTACGAGTATCCCTGTGTAATTTTTGTGCATTTTGCTTTAAAAGATTTTTCAGCTGATAACAAACTTCTCATTCCCATTCGAAAAAGAAACCCAAAAGTTATACCAAATTAAGCAAAATTATGCTTTGTTCTTATATCTAGACACTTCGGGAGATGATATATCCTTGAATATATACTGCTGACCGAGTCCGTAGCCGAAGAGAGGCCAGGGCAGTTCAGCAGCCCGGAAGATTTTTGCTTCCTCCCCCCCCCCAGAAAATTTTCAACCTTACTTTTACATCATCAAAAACCCTTGTATGCCAATTTTGAATAATATTTAGCTGCCCTTGCAATGTGAGCTGGCTACGGTCTTATGACTATTACATGCAAGGTTGAAAATTTTCTAGGTGGCTAAAACTTTTTCATCCTTTTCAAAATCTAAGCTACGCCCTCAGAAATCGGTGTGGAAAACAAGCATACTCTGCTTACCAACGAGCCATTATTACAGTTTGAGATAGTTGCGGTAATATTTTGAGAAATGTGTTCAAAATGGCAGCCAATGTTATCGGATTTAGTTTGCGACAAAGGTGGATCACTAGTTTCGCGTTGCTTTACGCCAAGCAGAAGCTGACTGTAATTGTGACCTCGTATGATTGTTGGTAGATTCGGATGGAATATCGAATGTCTGAAAAATAATTGAACGTTTTAACTGCATTGAATGTCAACTTAAGCCTACTTTAAGCCTAATCCTAAAGCCTTATTTAAGCTAAAATATGAAACTTTTTTAAACCTGTTTCAGGGAAAGTCCCGAAGAGCCGAATATAACATTATAAGAGGACTTAAATTATTCTAAATATCGTTTTGGCTGTTTCGAACAATAGACTTAGAGAAATTATTAATTAAATCGCTATGAAAATCCAGAAGCCAGAACAATATGTAATTCTAAGTTTAGCAAAACGGTATCGCGAAATCTTTAAACATTTCTAGCAAACTACCCATGCCAGCTTAATGCTGGTAATCAATCACATTATACAAAGCAAAATATAAACAAATTTTGCTAGGGATTGTTGTCTTATATAATTAATTCAAAAATTTAAATTTGCTCTCACATTTGCCTAATAAGTGCCAGACATGAACACTTTAACACGGTTCATTACAGAGGCGTACCGTCGTTGCGTGGGAATGTTATAGAGCTTAAGCTTTAAAGCATAATTTTTTTGATAAGCTGCCGAAACTTACGACACAGGTCGAAACTGAAGATGCAGTCGGTCGAGTCCTGGTTCATTCGGAATTTTAGGTAACCGAAATCCGTTCAGACGAAAATTATCGGCAGTATATTCAACAATCGGATCAAATATGAGTTGATTGCGACCTAAATTAATTGCTATTCACAACAAACTTTTCAACAGAATACGGATTGCAATTTATTTGAGGATTATTTAATATACAATCAAGGTGCATGGTCAAGGATTTCAATTCGAAGAGTGTATGTCAGCTATTTGCTTTCCCGCATACGGTTTTATATATAAAACAGTATAAAAACGTTCTAAAAACAAAATACTGTTAAGTACAAAATGTACAAACTATAACAATAGCATATGCTCAAAACAAATTATTCACAAGACGTGAGAGCTCGCACGGGTTTGAGTGTCAAGCTCCTGTTACCGAGTGATGCTAATTATAACGTCTCGCATCCCATCGAGCCTTGCTTGATCCTGAGCTTGACAAATACAATTTAGTTGAAATTGTATAAATTAATGCGGTAAAAGTTTAAAGATATTGTGAATGTTTTAGCGAGTGAACATAGAGAGTGAGAGTATTGTTTGTCGTAAATCTGTCCATTGATTATCATTCCGTCAAAAAACTACGAGCGATAAAACCTCGTATGTATTCGCTTGTCTGCTTGAGATTAATTTATTTCATTTAAAAGCAAAACCCAATCAAACATATCAAATGTTACTATTTCAACGTACCGTTATAATTAATATCACCGGGTTTTAGTTCTTTGAAGCGATCTTGGTAACCGGAATCGATTAAAGCATACACCGTTGTCATCTAAAAGCAATATTTATAACGGAAAAATCAAAGATCAAGTAATCACGGCAAATATGTTACTGCTTAATCTATGATCCTGAAAATATCTAGAATTTTACAAAGCTCAATATATATAAATATATATGTATATATATATATATATAGATATATGTGTGTGTGTCTGTGTGTGTGATCTAAAACCAACGCTGTTTGGTTAACGGTACTGTGTTTGCCCAAATAATCAAATCTGATTGGTCTATAAGTTCAATAGCAATTTAGGCTAGGAAAAACTGGTATTACGCAAAATAACAGATTGACCTAGGCTAATTAGTAATTAGCCTGAATAGCAGATTGACCTATGATGTGTACATGGAAGAGTAATAGCGCCCGCTCCTAAGTTCTATGTGCAATGTTTGTCGAGGTTGATCGTAAGTACATACGGAGAGTTAAAAACTGGAAAATTTTCGGCCACAGCAGCGTATTTAAAATGTTTTTCTGTGAAAATTATATATTACTTAAAAATTTTAAATACTTAACTAAATATGGCCGCTTTGGCTTTAATTCATGGCCTAGAATAAACATTTACCGTACCGAACCAAGAAAAAAACTCGGCAAAAAACTTTTATAGAACCGAATCAACAGTCGCTTGGTAAAAGTTTTACCTAGCCAACTATTGTTGAGCTGAATCATGGAAAAACTCTGAAAAACATTTTAGCGAACCGAACCAAGGTAAGCTTGAAAAACGGTTTGCCGAACCGAACCAAGGAAAACCAAAAGGGTCCTATTTCCGAACCACCCCCAAAGAAAAACAAGGCAAACAGGAGTACAGTGCATGTGTACATACGCTTGGACGTAGTTTTTCACGTTTGATTCGGTAGCTGCTCAAGCTTTCATTCGTATGCACCACGTATGTATATCATCGTTACCGATAGTGCTTCCTACCAACTCCTGAGCGTGCACATGAACACAAAGGTTGAAATCAAACTTCTGTAAAATTTCTGTTTGCCTTATATGGAGGCTTTACGAATATTAGTTTATGGAATCCCGCACTTGCTAAAATCGACCCAGGTCGCCATTGAACCAGGAAAATGTTTGCATCCGTATTTTAAACAAACAGCAAAATAGACATGATGAAATAAAAAACTACTGGTCTTTTAATATTAACAATTGTAAAACACAAACCTAAGATAAACGAAGTTCGTAGCAAACTGGCAAGAAAGAGACTATTGTGTGCATTAAACTTTGATGAAAAATGGTTTTGTTCAACCAGTGTACTCAATGTAATATATCGCTTACGGTGTATTGCACTTAAATATTACTGTTGCCGTTATTAACCAACACGTGGATCAAAATTTTAACCCTTATAGATGTAAAGGAGGCAGGAAAAATCAAGAGAAGTGGTTCCATTGCTTTGATTACAAACCCTCATTTAACATTTTGACGTTGTTTGGTACTCACCAAAATAACATAGATCTGTACCGCAACAAGCGATATGAGGCAGCGGTAAGAAACCATGGCAAAATCACGCACCCAGTGCAACTGCTACCGGTATTAATGATGCTGGACGTGCTTGTTAAGTGTTCGTTTGTAAGTTTGCACAAACTCGAATAAAGCAAAAAAAATCGGTCAAACCTTAAACTAAGAGCATAGAATGGGTTGCTTTTTGTTATTTCTTCGCTTTGAAAATAGTATCGCTAGTTAAATACTATAAACTGCAATAATATTAGTAAGGAAATAACATTCATAAGGATATCATTCGGTTTTGTTCGCAGTTATTTCTGTTTAGTCGTATTTGTTATATTACCAAGCAGATGGTGGTCACAGTGAGGTTGCAAAATTAACCAGTTGTCTATAGTTTAATGCTCAGGCAAGGAATTGTGTAATCCATAAGTAGATCAATGCATAAGAATGGCGTTTGTTTTTAATAAACCATATTAAGCACCAAACTTGTTGGGGTACTTAAATTAATAACATTCGATATTAAATAAGATGAGTCGAAAAACTTTTGGTCGTATTGTTCACTGAAGCTGAATGGTTTACTTTATTAGAATACAAACAAATAATATTAATCGTTAATAGATTCAGTAAAATTGATCAAAGGAACCAGTTGATTTAAAGCAATAATAATGCTTGCCGATATTACATTCAATTGATTAATAAATCCAGTAGCATTAGTTTTGTGGCTTACTCGAACAGTTCGTAAAACTAACAGCCTGAAGCATAGTAGCTGTGGTTTTGATTTGAAATTTTAAGACTCAATTAAGTCAAAGTTTAAATTTATGTTAATGCAGTACTTTATATATAGACAACTTCACAAATCCTTCGCTGCGAAATATCTGTTCGTTATGATCGTATATCACAAATTCGTTGTATCGTACTTGTTTCAATTGAACAGCGCTGGTTCGTAATTGACGTTTATTGGTGTCGTTCAAAATAGTTAAAAGGCCAGCGATCTGCCCAAAGTTCAGTGGTGTATCACGCTTTTATAGATCAACCACTATGCATATTCAGCAATTATTTGAGAATACATTATTATTATTATTGTTGTTACTAATAAAATTTATTTTTACATCAATCGTAAATTTCTGCGAAGAAAAACATTGATACCTTGGTGGCGTAAAGTTGAAAATTAGTAGAAAATAATTTTCGATAAAATCTCAATTTCAAACTGTGAATGAATAAACATTTTAGATTGGTGACCTTCTCTTTCACGCTTAAAAAATCAATGGCCTCATAAAACTGACAACGTTTGTCACTAAAAGCCAATTTTGTGAAGCTTCTTCAACCCAGTATCTATTTTAGAAATTGATGACAGGAGCTCACAATATAATTTTGAAGTCAATGAAGCGAAGCGTGCAAGAAGGCAAACGTAATTTTAGTACTTAAAATTTATAGAGCATTTTTATTTTTGCCGCTTTGGAGCACAACGCGTTATGGCTATCCTTGCATCCGCCGGTCTTTTCAACAGTTAAACATATACGCATGCGCTTGAACAAGATGTAACCAGGATATCTGCAAGGAAGGGTATAAGTTTACGAACAAGAAAGTTGACCTCTCACATCCAGAAGTCAGTTTAAAATTTGCTTGAAGCGGTTTTTTTTGCTTTTTCTAAAATTTCAGGATGAGACACATACCTATACCAAATATCTCCTCTATTTCTCCACTTGTATACGTCCCTGGTTTCAGAATACAATATATGTGATGCTATTTGCAGTAGACAGCATGGCGGTGACCGCGTTTTTTTCTAAAAGATCACTAATATATAAATTATGCAATAAATGCAACTATATCATCAAAATGCAATGTGTGAAACTGTAAAAATGTTGCAAAATCACAGTTGACTTGGTAATTTTTTCTTCAATGTTAGTTGTGTGTTTTTTGCAAATTTTCCTACCATTCACAGTTTTTAAGACGATCTTTTTGTGATGCTACACCGGATGTGTATATAGAGACAGCACCATATAGTGTCATCATTTTTATCTTAAATTTGAACTACAAAAAATTAATTTCTTCATAAAACAGTGAAAGATCAAAAAACTCCCACTTTTTAAAATGTGAACGTCCTTGAGAATAACACTATAGGGGCGCATGGTGCACGAAATTTTATGGCCAAGCAAAAGCGCAATATGGGTCGGCCGTTTAAGCAGGTCTGCAGCCAGCTCGACAAGTTCGATGGGGCCTATACAAGTTTCAGATGGTGCATTTTGTAAGGAGCCATCACATTTTTGGATTGTTGCCAAGGGGGTATTTACGAACTTTTTCACTTGGTAATACAGGAAACCAACTTCGAGCTTTTTATTAACGTAACCCAATTCTTCAAATTTCTGATTAAAAAAGTGCAACAGGTTAAAAACTGCTAGGTGAAAAATGCAGTAGGTATTAGCCTATCCAACTGCAAAACTTGCATCTGAAAGGAACACTTCTCAACTTGCTAACTAAACAGTCTAAAAGACTGTAACTTTGGCTCAGAACTAAACTCCGAGAAAGACCAATTATGATTCTATGCTTGTATAAATTGGTAAATTTGATTTTTTTTTTGTTAACAATAGACAATATCCATAGAGCACGTTTTGAACAGCGTTTATCATCATACGAAGGTTTTTATATTTTTAACAACAGCTTCCAAATTAATATTTAGAACTCCAGTCTCATAGTTTTTCAGCCGTTTCTGGCACTAGTTTTTTAGTAAAAATTACGAATTGATAGCATACTTCCTGTGCCAAAAAGCACTGGGTCACGGTCACCTTACGTGTGATGTAGGTGCCGTTTTTATGACTTTAATAACTGCATATTCGGTTTGATTTATTGACACAAGCGCGTGTATAAAATTGGACGATTTCTATTTTAGTTTGTATGAAGTTTACATTAATATTAGCTGTCCTTGAAACGCTAACATTTAGATATTTTTAGCGTTGTATCTGTATTTCTAAGACATTTTACCAAGTGTAACTATAACAAATAACAATAGTTAATATAGAGGTGTGTCACCATGTATCGCATATTATACAATGTTTCATTATCAACTGACTGTTATAGAAAATACCGTTTCTTTATGAGCTTTTACGCAAGTATACCGTGATTCTTGCACTCTTGAAGCTAATATTCAAGGCAAGGTGAAATCTCGTTAACAGCTAAACGTCTATGAACACATGGCTAAGGAAAGACCACTTTGTTCGAAGAATGAAATGTTTAAGTCACTTGGCGCAAGAGGAAAACAGACATTGAAATTAAACAAAAACATAATAATCGAAAGTACTGAACAACCGTATATATTTTTGCAGTAAAATAATTCTAATTTCTAACCAAAACTTATAGTAATAGTTATTTGTTTCAAGAAAAACGATTGTTTTCAAGCCGGAGTAGCATTGTCAATTTTAAATTTCTAAACTCAAAACAACGAAGTGTAAGCCGTCAGCATTTTTTGTATATATCTACTCTTGGTATAGTACAGCAAATATCAATAAGGTTTGACAGAAACTCTTGTCAAAACCAAACGTTTTTTACATCGATGGCTGTGCCTATCATATTTTTTCAAATTTGTCAAGCAGTTTTTATTACCTCCGAAATTTACGGAAACCTTTAAATTTGGTAACATATCAGCGAATTAAGCACTTATCAAGTAAAAAGTTTTGTTTTGGCCGCTGTATAACGGATAACATTGACGACGACGACCAGTTAAAATAGAGAAGAATAACTTTAACTTTTAATCGTTTTATGGCCGCTTATATTAACGCACCTATTTTTTGTAAATTGTAATTTGTTTTTACGTTGCGAGCGCGGGCAAAACATTCTGTCTCGCTATTTATATAATACACTGATATTTTATACACTGGCAGATTCAGGAATCCGACCAGGCCTAACCCCCAACAGAGAACAAAGCAAAAAAATTACGTTTATTAAGGTTTAGCACAAAATTGTGCTACTATTACAGATCGCGTCATCCATCAAAACCGTCTCAATCCGCAACTGACTTGTTACAAAATTCAAAACATTTTAACCTCTAAGAAATCTTTGCTTAAATAAAAAGAAAGATCATTCCTGTATTGTGTGAGCGTTCGTGCATATATATACATCGTAACACTCCAGCTACAGGGATAAATATCCGACTAAGAAGCCAATAAAAAATTGCAAAAAAAGAACCAAAATGGTTATATTCCGCTCAAAATCCATGACTTATATTAAATAAAAGAAATCTTATTTGGTTAAGTCCCGCCAAATGCTAATTTAGAGATCTCAAGAATGACTCTACCATTGATGTAGGCTTGGCTTTAGGCTAAAGGTAAAATAACCTATATGAGTTAGAATGGTTTGTTCTTGATGAGTTTCACTAAATATAATGTAATAAACAACCTGGTGTTTTTCAAACTATTTGTTTCTACTACAATTTGGAAATTTTCGCTTAAAACAATGATGGCAAAAGGCAGTCATAATAGCTGTTTTAAAACTATCCAGCTTTGGTCCATAACTACGGTAAGATTTTAGTGTCCTTGACATCAACATATCAAAAAATCCTACCCGATAAAATATAAAAAAATCAGCACCAGCAGAGCTAAACTGGTGCAAACTTTGAGGCTCTGTTCGGTTATTCAAGCGCGCATTTGCCCAAAAATGGTCGGATTTTGAAAATTTTTGCATATTTGAATTTCTCATGGCCTCCTCTGATCATTCCATGGCCAAAAGACCCAATTTTTATTCTATACTATACGAGCTTTAATTAAAATTTACTTAAATCCGTAAAACTTAAAACCCCATCCTGTTAGTGCGGTGTGTTTTGCAACCGAGTTCTAGCAGATTCTGTCATGAAGTACTTCTTAAAAAAGTGAGTGAAATATTTGCCGTAATACAGCCTTCCTAAATCATTTATTATCAACAAAACAGCGACATCATATTTTCCGTCCACTTCTTTCGGAACAGCTGGTGCTTGTGAACTCGTTTTGGCTCGGCAACGCATCTTAAAACTTTCTTCATAATGATAATTTTAAAACTAACTCTGAAAATTCAACGCAAACTTTGATTTATGTTGCTATAATAAGCATTAATCTACAACAACATGATACATAAGTTAACCTCAATTCGTGATTCCGCCCCCTGGCACGAGTGTATAAATATGATAAAATAAGCTTATAAAGGTCACATTTTGCTCTTGCGTTCACTATGTGCAGGCACTCAAAATAGTAAAAAATACTTGCGTTGGATTGTTTACTCTAAAAATCTCAATATACCACAATTTCATATTCTGCATCAACGCAAGCGAAATCTGAAACAATTTTACACAACAAAATTGTAGGTATCATTTTGTTTCAGCAGGGTATAACTTACCTTGCTAAAGTGTTTTGTCAACTAGCATAGCCAGCAAGAAACATATTTTGACGTCTAGAATCCAGTAGTTGCTTTACAGCTCGTAGATGACTGTTATTTTTTCGTATGTTGATAAATTTCCGGAGGAAATATATCTAAACATCCGGTCCCTCAATATATGCTCATATTACAGAATTTTTATTTTTAGAATTAGAGTTACGCATTATTGTGTTAAACTTGTACACATATTTTATATGCAGTGCTTGATTTTCGGACGCAAAATGAACGAAATGATGGGGCAGAGTTTATAGTTTCTAAAAATTCTAAATGACTGACACATGTCACGATATAATTGAAAGTTTGTTTCGTTGAGTGTAACAGGAACTCTTATTTTTTGTTAGTTTTGAAATTAAACTTTCAAATTTTACCTCTGTTACGATGTGAAGGTCATCATTGTTTATAGCTGCTCTGATTAATGTAGGCAAGTAGTTTTTATATAATTTTTGACATTAAAATTGCGTTACGCAACTGCTGCAAAACTGGCTTTTTTTGCTAAAATCCGAATACGGAAAGAAGATCGACTTACGCGGACACTGCCAGACCAGAATATTGGTTTGGCGAGTGCATTCGGTGTTCTTGAGCAAAATATATGTAAAATATGTTTACTGAATGTATACGTTGCAATTACACCCTTTTGCACATCTGTCCGCTCCCACATCAATGCATGATACTGATACGTGTCTACTCCCAGTGTTAATCAAAACCTGTAGAACACATATTTCGTCATTAAGGAGTACTTCAACTGTATCATGTACTGGCTACAATGATATTGACAATTTGTATTGATTCGACGCAGTATCTGGTGCAGAATGAAAATTGCAGGAAAATTCTAAGTCAAAATTGAGGGCTAGTTCTATTATTGAAAACTTACTTGACAGTTAAGGTGTAGCAAGAAAAAGTACATATTGCAACTTAAAACTGAGCACATAAGTATTAGTTTATGTTCATCAAAACGTTTAAGTATTAAGCTTTAAACTTTTGACTAACAATAAGTACTCAAACAATAATCGTCAATCGTGACAATATTCCATAAAACCCTATTTTCTTTAATGTTCAACTTCATTGGCTACTATCATGCATTACAGACGGCTCTTTTATATTTCCTCCACAAGCTTAAACCTAAGCCTACGCCCAAACATAAACATAAGCCTACTTTAAGCCAAAATTAAGCCTAAACCTATAAGTTAAGTTATTAAGACTAAGCCTTATTTCAAGAAAACTTTATTTATCACAAAAACTGAAAATTTTGAAGACTGTGACGAAAACGGTCCAAGAACCAAACGGACGATTCCTGACAGCCACTTCCAAAATTGCAAAGTCTCAGGCTTAGAAATATTTAGCAAAACTTTTGATCATTTAGGATAAGAATTCAATTTATGCTCCATAATGTGGTACTCAATATATAAACGTCTATAAAATAAACAAATATGTAATAGTTTTCTAAGTTTACCCTAAAACTATGCGCTAAAGGTAACCGCTGGGAAAAAATTTAATTTCTAAAATTGAAAAATAAACAACATAAAGACGCATTGAAATAAACGTCTCGAGCTGTACTTTGCGTTGAAATCATAAACTTAAAAAACATACTTGAAAAAATGTTGAAAATATAATTTTTATATTTTTTGCGAAGAAGCTAAGCAATCAAAAATTGCTAAAAACTTTGCATAGAAAATGTTTATGATTTTCAAAAAATGTAAACCTCAACGAATTGTCGTGCACAGTTGTTTGAAACTTATTGAAGATCATTCTCAAACGTATTGTCCATGATTAACCCTCAACTTTGATTATAGATGTTTTCTGTTCAATTTTAATTTCCGTAACCTTGTGCTTTACTATTTTTAATTTTGTATGATTTTATACTTTATATACCAGCGGAACCTCAGCAAACATTGACAGATAAACACTGTGACTCACCTATAGATTAATGGTTTACGAACCGCGCCAACAAGTGGCGGTTTTAGGACGGAAAGGAAATGCATATAGCTTCCACATCGACCCTGTCGTGCAAAAGGTTTTGCCACGAAATAATTCATCTGAAGCAGAATACAACCGGAGGTTTGCCTCCATCTCCAGTGCCGGCTCCGGCAGTAAATCGACCTCCAGCTCCGGCTTGTACTCCGGTAGAATATTTGCTGGAAGTTCCGGCAATTTCAGTAATGAACTTTTTCATAATTTTACAACATTTATCTGTTTGGCGCGGTTTATTTTAACTTTTGGCATAATTTTAGGGAATGAATTTACCAGGATTTCGTAAAAAAATAAGCGTAAAACAAAACGATTAAACAACATATTACAGATTTTTGCTAACATATTAGTTAAAAACAGAAATTTTTTAAACAAACCAGCTTAATTATTGACAATAGACAGTATGAACCATATTAAAATTGTCTAATTTTACTTTACTTTATGGTTCGGTTCCGGCAAAATTTGTCGCTTTCTTTCTACGGTATTTTTAACACCTTGCGGTATCCCGCAGCTGACAGTATAAATTAGAAATGCGAGGTCTGGCGGAGCTTTTTGAAAGTATAGCTCAAGTCTGTATTGTTGACCAAAGTTGTCAAAAATTATTACCAACAGCTTTAACGACATTATGCGTAGCACCAAAATGTGCCAGCACGCGTTGCGTTTTGGACCTACCAGTACCGCACCTAGATTTTGGAAGACGAGGCTGATCTCACATTTATTGCACGCTAATTAGTTGTTAAAACATGTTTGTCGCTTGTGTATATATCGTATTACATAATTCATTTTCAAGGGTTGAATTATAAACCCAAGAAAATGAGACGAGTAAAGTGCAAAATAGAACGCCCGCTAGGTACATTCTTTACTACACAGAACGTACCCAATTGCACATATTTTCGTCGTTAAAGAGTAAACATGCACTCTTGGCAATACAAATTAGGCATCCAGAAAAATAAAACACGGAACTGAAATATATTAATGATTTTTTGCACCATTCATTGACATATTTTTTGTTCATTTGTATTCCTAACCGAACAAACAAAATACATTGACGATATTAATTAGATACGAAGTTTTAACCTATTAATTCGAGCTTGAAATTGAAACACAATATCAATTGTTGTTTTTCGCATGTGCACGCAGCGTTTGCGCAAAGTTGCAGTATGACAACAATAAAACTGCTGTATTATATTGTAGCAAAAACTAGCGATTTCTGTTGCGCAATTAAACTAAACAAATCCCAGTTTTTGTTCTATTAAACGCAACAAAAACGTATCAAAAACATAAATCTCACAGAGTGCAAATCAGCGATATACTGGCAAAATAGGCATCTCGATGTTTGGGTAAAATATAAAATAGTGAAGATAAAATGCACTTCCAAAGACAAAAACTAAGCAAAATGCAGATTCATTAATATAGCGTGTAACATAAT
This sequence comes from Enoplolaimus lenunculus, assembly GCA_030248215.1. NCBI lineage: Eukaryota > Metazoa > Nematoda > Enoplea > Enoplida > Thoracostomopsidae > Enoplolaimus > Enoplolaimus lenunculus. The sequence continues at coordinate 93,898 of JASANG010003554.1, read as the reverse complement.
CAAAGAATGTTGCTTCTTTTTGAAAAAAATCAGTTTCAAAAACAAAATTAATGTACTTACACGCGACATTGGGTCAGCAGTCAGAGAACTCACAGCTGTAGCCTTTTCAACCGCAGTTGTATTACTTGTTATTCAGAAACCGTATGCCACTCCTAAAATTATACTGCGCCCCCAACCGATGTAGCTTACTTACTATGCGTCTGGTTAGCACGTGGGAATGAATGGTTTGTAATATCGCTAATAGCTTAAAAGAGTTCTATCGCACAAGAAACCTTGGTATTAGACGTCAAAGTACCTAACTTATTGTCCTTAAGGTTCCAAAAGAGCCTGATTTCGAAATTACTTGCATATTTGGCCTTCACATGACGTTCGCTAATCATTGCCCACCAAAATTTGCAATTTTAAAAATTGGATTTTTTGAGGTCAAGTCTTCCCGTCCTTTGAACGCAAAATTTTTTTATGTCGAACCGTTGCATAAATTATGTACCACTGGACAACGCTTGCAACATGCATACAATGGCGCAAAATGTCATGCGATAATACAATTGGTTCACGAGTCATATATGTTCAAAAAAGTGATTTAGCCTTCAGTCAACAATTATATGAACACTTCGCAATTTCAGTTTATTTTGCCATGATATCTCAACCAAAATTTGATGATAAAAATTTTAGCCCCATTGAATTGAACGTCGAATGATATATAAGCTGGTAACTACACAGACAAAATATTTGTTTCGCAAGGTGAAAATATTGCTATGTCCTCAAAAAAATAAAATTTTTGAAAACTCAATTTTTGTCGTTATCAGGGGAAGTCATGAGAACCGCAATGCAAAAATTCGAAAAGACTGGTGAAATAACCGAAAAAACCTGTTAATTTTGGGTTTTTTTGCCCATTGGACACAACTAATGATAACAAATATGTGCGTATGAGTATTCGTACCATATATATTCCACAATTATGCTATTCTGTTTTGTACTGTTCATAAACATTAAAATGACAGTAAAGACCACGCGACTCGCATGCACTAAAAGTAAGAAACTGTCAAGGCTAAAATCCGTAACTAAAATTTGGGGTGACATTAAAGTGTACGATTGCCACAAAAACAGTACAGCACAGTATGAGAGACAGTTAATTTCATTGACTACAGGCTTCAAGATTGATTGAGTCCCGCCCCTTGTTCACCGAAACAAGAAAAGCAAACGTTTACAGCAAAACTTTGCACCATGTATATACCTGGTCCAAATAGGAACTGAATGTATTGTATTTTATATAATAGCCCGCAAGTAAACGTGTACGGATAAAAATACCACAAATCGAAATATGAAATTCCAAGACGTGCGTTAATACAATTTATTGTAGGCGCATTTTGCCCAGTTTCTGACTTGATGCTATAATTATATAAATTGTAAGATCTTAAAACATTTTGAACATAAACCGGAATGTCTTGTATAATTGAAAGACGAAAACGAACACTGATTTTAACCGGAAACATGAGCAATTTTTTCAATCTTTTGTAGTTGTGTTTTGGTGGCGCCATTCGGCCCAACTAAATAAATATTTTCGTTAAATAAAGGTTTACAAGCGTGCACAGTTAGCAGTATTAACCAGCGTATGCTTTATGGATGAAAAGCTGGTAAAAACGTTTGCAGTAAAACATTCTGAGCTGAACAGTGCTTTAGTGAAGCAATTTAACTTTACGTAAGTACCTGCAGGCAGAACAAGTATTAAACACAACCTCACTGGGCGCACATGAAACCTAAGCATATCAAAGCAACGTACCATAATTCCAAGGATGGTAATTGTCAGTACCAAATATATCCGGCCAATCGACACCACGGGTTCCATTACAAATAATTAAAATGATAACCAGCAGAGAATTACGTCATTATTTGATAGGTAACATCAAAGGTAAACGCCTAACAATCTAGCGATATCTTCAGCAGTTGCTTGAAAGTCCGACCATAAAAGTAAATTGCATCCGTACTCTAGTAGTAGTAGTTCAAGCATATACTTCTTTAAACAAGTTAGCAAATCTTAATCTGTTTACATTGTTTTATAATATATAAGTATCCTTTGTTTAAAGCCCTGAAACTCGATTATGAAAACTAACAATTCAAGCTAGGTTAGGATTTCTGTAGTTAGCAAACCATCTGCCAATATCAGCCTAACGGCCGAGATGAACGTATGCATGCTTGCTATTGCACGCAGATTTGAAAACACTTAAAATCGTCCGTACCGTTTTGCTGTATTTTCTGTGAGTTTCTTTTGCAGCTTTACGGATTTCAACACGTGATATCAGGTGCCATAATTGATATTTGGTCAACATTTTTCATTGATTAAATATTAATACAAATGGAATGTAAAAAAATTTGATTTCATCGAATTTTTCTTGCTGAAATTGCGGTTTTAATAAAAAATTCAATTTTTTTAATTTTGCGTTGCAAAATCCCACAGGACGAACTCAGACCCGAAGAAAGTGCTTGTTAGCGTAATTGGTATTCTTGCGAAAGCAGAAGCGCCCAGCGTACGCTACTTGCTAGAATTGTTATTCCAAGTCCTAGACTTAGATACAAAACAGGCGCCTTTGTTTAGGATTGACAAACCTTATTAGATTGCTGCCAAAGGCCTATGGCATAGTCAACATTTCAGTTTGATAGGCTTAATTTTCGACCTTTTGAATCCTCAAAGGTTATTCAAAAACTTATCAATAAGCGCTTTTGTTTTGTCTCCAGAAATTTTAGGAATGCATATGCGGTCATCCCGATTTCGGTTCATGGTTATTTATGAGATTTTAATGCATGACTAATGTTCTATTTCAGAAACTGGGATTCTAGCTTGAGAAGCGCAATTTTAGTTTCAGTTTTTCTTTAAGTACTAGAGTTAGTGTTCTTGAGAACGCAAAATTTTGACAGTGGAAAAATGCGGAACGATTTAGCTGAAAAAGTAATATAATTAATAAATGTGTCAACATTGACAAATATTTTAACTGTTCAGTATGCAAATTTACACTTGGGCGCTATCGATGGCAAGTGTCATATCGAGAAAAATTGTCAGTAAAGCCCCAGTCACACGTGCAAGCTTTCACAGCAAAATCTGTATGTACAATTTTGGTAGCAAAATATCTTTGAAGAAATTACAGGTTGCGGGTAGCAGTTGGTACGAGTTTTCGCGGTAAAAGCTTAATGACGATATATAAAATTTTGATAATTTCCAATTGGTTTGAGGCTCGGTTTTCCTGTATAATTGAATAACTGTTGATGAATCTGTTTTTTGTGTCTTAATTTTAACACATGGATTTAACCAGGGACAATTTGGGAAAAGTCAAGGCATTCTTAAAATTGTTGTTCCAATTGATATGTTTAGCGGTCGCTAAGACCTAAAACCGAAATTGTATCTTATATTCAAAGCATTCAAACGTCTTAAAAATGATTTCTTTTGAGAGTTCAAAAAATTTACAAACTGAAAACATAAACGCATAGTTTGCAAAATTTTCCTCAACTTGTGAAGAATACACGTTAACAGTTCAGTTAATTTTTGAAACGGAAATCAATTTATACAGAGAATATATTTGTATTCGGATATTTTTGGAAAAAAATTACAACAAGAATTAAACGACCTTCATCAGTACTTAACAAAGGTCAAAGCTCTTCGCTCTATGCAATGCTTTCAGCGATTCGTTTGTTGTGTGAGGTAGAGCAACGTTTTTTTTGAAACTTTCACAAAATTTCCAACAGTTTTTAACGTGTAAGTGCTTTTATTGTTAAATGGTCTTCCGACCATTTCTTCGATGGTTTTGCTACATTTTAGTAATCCGTGACGTACTAATTCTTTAGCGATAAAATCCGCAGGCGGGTAAATAAGTGATGCTAAATCTGAAAATGGTTCAGGCTAATGGAACACTCTTGGTCTCAGATTGCGCGGCGCTTTCGTTGTTCATCTGGTGCAGTTGACTGGTACACTACGGTATGAGTACTGCTCCTATTAAACAGAGATCGAAGCGAGTATCGGGTCAGACTTAGTCAAAAACTGTAAAGTATTAAACGTAGGAATATAACAAAACGCATCGGCTATATGCGATTTTATTGCTGTGAAACTCAGTTACAGTTTAAAATTTTTACAAGACTTGAAATCGTGGTCGAATGAAACGATATAAAGCTAACGTATTCAAGATGTTACAGTTCAACTCTTTTTTTCTATAACACTTGGCTACAAAAGTACACATTAAATAAATTCAAAACGAATGGTTCATAGCGTATAACGGTGTTAGACAGCAACTGGGTACAATTTACGTGCAAGAGAATCTGACCCATAACAATACGGAACCTGCCTATGATGCCTAAGCCTAAGCCTAAAACCTAAACTTATAGCTCAAGCTTTTGAGGTTCTACAACTTCCAGAGCCCCTGACTACGAATGCGCAGCCACGTTTATAATTATCATGGCCAAGAATCTAGCTAGCACTCATTATGTTCTGATCTTTACTCCGCCCCAATTATTTGGAACGGCCGCATAGATTTTTCGAGAACTGCTGCAATAATTGTCCATGCTGAGCCGCGACGATAACTCTTCAAAACCTATATTTTTGGAGTATCCAGTGCCCGCAGAACAGCCCTCCAAACCCCCCAGTTGGAAGCGACTCTTGGGAGACAATCTTGGCAAACTATAATTTTTATCGCAGACCGCGAACTTAAACAGCTGTGAAACATTTCGTTGGGACCCCGAGTTGGGCCTGTTTTGGGGGGGAGCGAGTATTCTAAAGCAGGCTCTAGTTGTGTAATAAAGGATAGTTACCATTTCAATGAAATACGCGCTGGTGTAATTTTGCATCACGTAAAGATATGTAGGTTGTACCCTCTTCTCAAAAACGTTATCATAGATTCACGGTTGTACAATTCACTTACAGGCTTAAGGTGAACCGTAAACGTAAATTTACCGCTTGGAAGGAGAGGGGAAGTTAAATCAAAAAATCGTGTGCTAAAAGGAAATCAATAGCACCGTTGAAGTGTTCTATTTAACTAATTGCTCGAGATTATAACACAATAAAAATGGGTGGCGAGCAGGATGTAACCGGATCTCCGTTTCCGTTTCGGTGAAATCGGTGTTCTTTTCCGTTTTCGTTTCTGCTATAGAAACAACGGAAATTCTGACATTTTTACGTCCAAAGTTAGTTTCGAATCACGTTTATATCTGGCAAATTTTCACTACAGATATATACTGCAATTGTTCGAAATGAAACAAAAATTATTAAATGCATTTCAAAACTTAAAAATTTCGATGCATTCGCTATTTTTTCTTTAAAATTTTAGAAAGCCAGTTTTGCACGTCTCTACAGTGTTGGCAGAAAAATAAAACATCTTTTAAATTTTTTTACCTCAATATCCGTTTTTCGTTCCCGTTTCCGTTATTTTGCTCACGATACGTTTCCGTTTCCGTAATTTTACTATCCGTTTACACCGTGGTGGCGAGTTGTTTTTTTCGAGCAACCAGTTTTGATCTGACACAAAGCGCACGTTATTAATACCGATGCTATTATTAATGTATTGTTTTTATAACAAATTTCACAGCCACTAAAACAGCAACACTTTTTCACTGCATTACTGCACCTTTTTGTGCAAATCATTATTTTATTGTATTGCATTGATTTATAGTGTATTGCAAAAATTGTACAATTTTTCCAATGCCACATAATCTTCTGCATTTTTTGTAATTTTGCTGCAGTCCATTCACAGATTTGCTCTGCGTCTTTTAAAATAGAAGTATTTTTTATGAACTGGCATATGGATGTTCGCACATAAATAGACAAAGGGCCATATAGTATAGCTGCATCGAGGTCTCATGTTACTTTAAGGGGCGTAAAGGTTTCTGGTGGGTCTATAAAACAGTGGGTTTAGATTCTAGATTGCAATATTTTGCTTAGGCTAAGTGCGTAAGCTTAAGCTTAGGCTTAGGAACACATTTTTGCAACGCGCAGGCTTAGGCTTAGGAATACGCATGATCTACTGTTACGCACATATTCGCCGGAACCAGGGTGCAACCGGAGGTGAAAATACCGGAGCAGAAGGTTGAGCTGGAGGTCAACGAAACTTGTCGAGGCGGAACCGGTGGTTAGGCGAAATTAGGCAGTAAAAATGATGGTTAATAAGCTTAATATCTGCAATATGTTGTTAAATTGTTTGGTTTTACGCTAATTTTCTGCGAAATTTCGGAAATTGGTTCCTGAAAATTGAGACAATAATGAAATGAAACGCCCCAAACTGATAAATTTTGCAAAAATTATGCAAAACTTTACTACCGAAACTGCCGGAACCTCCGGCAAAAATTCTACCGGAGCCGGAGCCGGGGGCCGATTTTCTATGCCGCAGCCGGAGCCGGAGGCAGACCTCCGGTTGTACCCTGAAAAGAACTCTTTTTGTCAAACGCTATGTCCAAACAGTGTCCACGTTTTCCCTACTCCCTTCGATGAAACTACCGACAAAACACACTAAATTATTAGTCTTGATACCATAAAGAACGATATTATTTTGTAACGCCGTTGCAGCTTTTAAATGTGTGGACTTTTTTGCAGTTGCGTAGACAGTATAACGTGGAAGACCCAGCAATCAGCATATCTTTATATAGGCTATTGAAACTTATTGCAATCATCACGCTAAAGAGTGCTGGTATTCATCTGGTAACTGAGTTGTACCCAGTCAGATACAGCTGCCGCAGTGGTGAGTTATACGAGACAACAGCACCGTTGAACTGCCACAAATACAATCGCTTGGCATGCTATTTCCTGATTGTGACTTGTTACAGCAAAAACAACAAAACAAAACGAAATACGTCAAATTTTTCGAACTGAAACTGAAACATAACCTTAACGGTCAACATTGTAACGTATGCTGACAATTTTTGAGAAAAATGAGTAACTGCGTGCGATTTCGGTTAAAGAATTAATAAACTGAACTGCAGTGTTTCCTAGATTTACCTTATATTTTATTAACACACAAGTTTATTTCTTATAAAATATATGGTTAACCAGAAATTTGAAATGGTATCACCCTGCGTAGAAGTAGAAAAGTTTCCGATTCTGTTGTGCCAGTGAACTGCGAATAAAGTTAAAGTATACGCATTTATAAAAATGCGAGCATTCACGAAGAATCTCTGTATACTTCAAACACTGAGAAAGTTTCCCCTATATATAAAGTGAGAGTCGTGTTTGTGCAATCTACAAGACGGTAATTGTTGAATAACTGAAGACAACAAACTACAAAGAATCTTTGCAACACTTGGAATAGCTTCAGGAAATATTTCCCCTATGATGTTTATGTTTCGCTGCTTCATACTGGTAACAAATTTTTTCAAATTAGCTGCTTGAATTAACATTCACATAAAGTAGGAAATAAAATTTTCTTCGACACTAAGGTTCTATTGGTTTTGTTGAGGGTAGCATACAGAGTCGAAAACAGCATAGCGTGTTCTTTTCAATATTATTGCAACAGCATTAATAAAAACCGAAAATCACTAATTACAGGCTGATTGAATGCCATACAATCATAATGAACCAAGAATCGGCGCCAACTGTTAACAAGAACTAGGCTGAAAGAATACGGGATTCTCCGCAAACAAACATTACTGTTTTGCAAGTTGTGATTTTGTGTTAATTTTTAAGTTTTTCCAATATTCATTGTTGAAACAGAAGCAAAATTTTTAACAGAAATATTTAGAATCTTCACAATTTCATGCACATTGTTGAGGAAAACGTACAAAAGCGCGAATTGTTGATTTGCCTACGAAACACAGAAGTTAGTTTAAATACGGAATACCTCCGAAAGACCAAGGAGTTTTCTGCTGAGGCGTAAATTGCATGACCTAGTTCGCTTTATGCTTTGCGATTTGTCAAACAGTTAGCAGTTTAGCGTTTAGGCTGCTAAACTGCAAGGTTTACTAACAATTTGTTCATTTATTTTGATTTAAAAGCAACACAGTTTATTGACTTAGCTAGTAAATGGGAAATGAAAATAGTGTGTTAAGCCCTTTTAGAAATGTATAATTGCAATTATTTTAGTGTTGTACTTTCGTACCAGGATACGATCGGAAACCAGAAATGCCGGAGCCGGATAATTTATTCGACCAGAGCCGGATATTTACTTCGTTGTTTTATTCAGTGTCATATTCCTTTATTGTTTGTATTCTGGCTTCGTAAATCGTATCATATTACTATTTGAATTATTATTTGAGCGCGCTAATTATGATTTCTTCGTAAATTAATTTCCTGTCACTCAAAAATTCCACGAGCACATATATTTTCTGTTATTTATTTACAAAAATTATTAAAATTCAAAACAAAAAAATAAGGGCACAAAAAACAATGAAAAAACGCAAAACAAAACAAACAAAGCACTTTGAAATAATTTATTTTGAAGATTTTAGTTTTTTTGTGGTGACCAAAAATTGGCTCAAACTGCCCATCCCAGACTATAACTAAGGCTATTATTTATGAGAAGGCTTTGGCTTAGTTACAGACTTATTTTTAAGCGGAAGTTTAGACTTCGCTTTAGGAATAATAGGAATATGCTGAGATATATTGTTACGCCCTCATATAACTGGTAATCTTTATCTGATTTTCCAGCGTTATTGTAACCAAATAAAGATATTGAGCGTCAAGGATGGGCGGTGTTCTCGGGATTTCGCTGATCTCGGTCTCGCTTTTTCTGCGTCTCGGTAGTTTGCAAATCGAGACCGAAGAGGTAAAAAGGCAATAAACAATTGCGATTATCTGAGGTAATTTGAGTTGAAGAAAGGGGTAGCAATGTTTTGCCCGTATTTTGGACTAAATGTAATACGTGGACTAGTTAAAATCGAGTACTTGTTTACTTCCCTCCACACTGACTGTACTATACGTTGACCGTATGCTGTCGAATGGAATACATACAGTGCACGGCACTATATTACATATTCATATAACGGCAAATCATTTCTCACATGCTTGCAGTCTCAACCCCGGTTGCGGCCTCTGTGAATATGCTGTCTTCGGGGCACTTTATATCATGTGCATCAGTAGAATGCATTGGTCCAATTTTTATACATAGACTTACCAGAGTGGCACCGAATCCAGAACTTGACCGAATCCGACTCCGTTGCTAATTTGTCTTAGCCAAATCTGAACCTCGCATTTTGCAAATTTCAGGCACGTAAACTCTTGCACGTTAGCATATTTCGCTCCCCACCTCAGGTCTGAGATTTGCAACCAGATGCAAAAAATAATTTATATAACAAGTTATTTAAGTTTTTTATTGTTTGAAAATGGAAAACAAAGATTGCCCAACATTAATAGATTCGGCTTTTGAATTTTGCTCCTTTACTACCGAATCGGAATCCAAGCCGCAAAATTGGGCCGAATCCGAATCGAAACTTTTGTTGCCACCCACCCTGGTACTTACGTATTGTTTATTCTATTTCTCTATATTTCATGAATATATAAATCATTAATCGTGTGGATTTATCGTGACTTACATAATTTAAAGGCAATGGCTACAAACAATAATATTCGACCACTGTCGGTTCTGGGTCGGTTATACGTGTATGGTTTGCATAGTTTTGCTGCAGAAGTAACTTATACAGGACTGTTTCACCTGTTTGTTGATCGCAATATTAAGTTACAGGTAAGCATTTTGGGCATTAAATCAAGGGAAAAGCAAATGTTTAAAGCAACTGGTATTCAATACTTTTTAACAAAAGTTGTTTCTTAGGAACACTGTGCTACCTGGATTTGATTCGTTGAACAGTATTAGGCAGCACGCTTTAGCAGCTGACCTCTTGTGCCATAAATTAATTTATACAATCCAATCAGATTGTTTGACACTGTGTTATAATTCGGACTGTAATTTTCTCAATGGTAGTCACTCATGAAGCAGTCTTACTATTATGTCGTAGTGTTTCAAAACTCAAAAAACGTGATATTTAGGTTACAGATATGTATTCCTTCTGTCCTTTATAAAGTTTACTGAATTTTTCAAACGGTTGCTTTAGGGATACACTCACATTCCAGTGTTTTTCATCTACGGCTTTTGTCTTCTCGGCATGGAATGGTTTTATAGACGATATCGAAATCGGTATAACGTATTTGTTCGGGCAATTATCTACACACTGTGGACGTATTTTAACGAATTCACTTGGGGTGCGATTTTGAAGCAATTTGAAGCGAACGGCTGGGATTACGAACCGTGGTTTAATTATCACATATATGGTGTCGTCACCCTAGAATACATTCCACTGTGGTACGTAGGATGCATCGTTGCGGAATTGTATGTTATTAAACGGACACTAAGATTATTTTATGACGAGACTACACCGGAGGACCAAATGCAAGCATTTGAACCAATACGACATAAATGGGAGTGATTTAAAATTTATTTGGAATTACGTATTATTTATCAAACTGTTTTAGGTTCGGTTGTTAGCAGCGCAGCAACAGGGTGCCAAAAATGACAATTGATGATATTTGCAGCAGCCAGGGTGGCAACAAAGGTTCGGATTCGGTTGAGAAAAAGCCGAATACAACGGTGTTCAGCAATACGTTTTTGTAGTTTTAAACAATAAAAATTTTAAATATCTTGTTATATTAATAAAAAATTTTTGTTCCACGTCTCAAATCTAAAACTAGGTCGGGCGGGAAATATTTTAACGTTTAAAAGTTATTCGGCTGGCATTGCGTTGATATTCTGAAACAAATTATAGATATAACTGAAATTTGCAACATGCAAGATTCGGATTCGGTTTCGGATTCGACAAATTAGCAGTGTATTCGGATTCGGTCAAATCATAGAATCGGTGTCACCCTAGCAGTAACTACTATTATATATTTCTTAGGTTGTTGAAATGGTAATGTCGTTGTTCTGTGTATAATTTAGACAGTATATATCTACCTATATATTGGTATGTATGTATGTATGTATGTATGATTTTGTAAACCATTGTGTTTATGTTACGGTAGCTGCCGTTAGTGATCTCGACTCACACTTCTTTACGTTTTTGTGCATTGAAATCATTATCGGAAGTTGAACACAACCTGATATTCGGTTCTGGCAAAAAATCGACATTCGGCCCGTATTCTACATTGTCGGTTATTTATTGGCGAAAGCTATATCATAACTATATAATACTATTATTTTCAAGCAAAATCACAATATTTGGTTGTGAATTTTCTTCGAATTGGCGTGAAAAATACCTTTGAAGAACATTTTGTTACTATGGGTCTTGTTGAAACAATTAATAGCAAGTATATGGTACAGAATTACGTTGATTTAGTTTAAATTTTTGTTGAAACAATATTGAAGCATTCGACTCCAGAATTTTTGGTATTTATCCGATTGAACTCTGATGGCAACCACAACAGCATCACATTTTACAACTAATATTGGCTCTTGTACGCTTTGAATACCTCGCGTATAGGCTTATATTTAGGAAAACGCTTACCTATGCGTATGCAATTGCTTAAGGATAAGCCTTGACCTTTAATGTGGAAAAAAGTGTGCAAGAATCCTCCCTAATGTTTTCTAAGCGTGGTTTTTATAACATCTTGCAATTCAAGATTACAAAAATTTATACAAAAGTATGTGTGCCGAGATTCAGCAAAACGTATAGTTTTATGTTATGGAAATGTAAACCACATGTGAAAATATGGGCGTCGGTCGATTTATAGCTGTCTTTTATCTGTAGATGCTCCTCCGTTAGTATTTTCTTTGGATAAGTGCTGCTTTTTAATGTAGATATGTTTTGGTTGTTCGCATACCGCAAATGCATAGTCAAAGTGAATCCTAGTATTAATCAAACTGTAATGTTTTGGTAGTTTTGTAGACTATTTTGTATGACGACCGAAATATTTGCTGAAATAAAAGTTGGATGATTTATTTGTTTTAGCGTACAAAATATTGTGATATGTGTATGTCGGTAGCCTGAAAGAAGAACGCTTTTATTTTGTTTGCGTTTTACAGACGGTGGCTTAATCAACAAACAAAACCGCCCGTTGAAAAATATATGCCCTGATATATGTTTACGTGGCATATGGTGGCTTTCACAGCAGACATTGTTTCCCTTGGAGATTTTTTATACGAGAACTTCCAACAAGAGCTATGCTTCTTTGCAATGCGATTATAAATGAAAAATGTTTGCTCAGAAATATGGGCATAAAATGGGCAGGGTTAAGTTCTATAAATTGCGAAGGGCTAAGGGGTTTTTACTTTGCAACTGATAAGTACCGTGTCTGAAAACCCCTGTACAAAACTTGCAAAGATGTGGTTTGACCTTTTGCGTGTGGTGATACGGTACAAAATAATGTTTTAAAATTTTTCTTCAAAAGTGCAATACTCAGCATAAGCCTGCCTGAACCTAAGTATCATAGGGGAAATGTGTACGAAAACACCGATTTATTCTACGTATATAATTAAAAATTTAGTTTACTGACCTGATAATAATACTCTTACTTTTCGTTGAATTTTAGCTATTTCGTTTACTTTGTCGGTACTGTTTAGAAATTGTTCGCCAGAGCTGTTTGTACAATAGTTATATCTGTAATGCGTCACATGACAATACGTCATAAACACAGATGATGTACAATTTCACGTGACAGTTTTTTTATCTGTATATATTGTAGGTATGTGACTAAATAATATTTACACATGTTGTCCTGTTGTCTTCCATTTTATTGTTTATTCCGCTATTTTATGGCATCTAGGCAAGTATAACCTCATTTATGGATCCTACATAACATCCAGCCAGCAAATATTGTAAAGCCAACAAAAGTACTCCATATCGTTTTTTAGAAATTTTTGCAGAGGAATCACTCTATCCCTCCCATTGGATACGCTCCTGACGACCGCTATTAACATTTCTCAGTTTCTGTGTCGCTTAACCTAGTCTTCAATTTGGAAACGAAGTGCCATCTCGGAAGGTTTTTATGTCAATTATGCGGTTATAAACCGTTAAGTTTTGATGTAAATAAACAGAAGACCGGATAAAACTGATTTATATACGTAGTATAGTTAATAGGTTATGGTTGAGGCGTCTACTTTCTAATACTTACAGCCAAAGCATTTACACACTGGTGCGTTGCGAAATGATCTGCCTACTTGGGCACACAAAAGGTTTTAGTCTTTATCCACGTCATGAATTTTTTATATATCTGATTTATCTTGCGTCTCACGCTGCAACGGCACTAAAAGTGATTGCGTTTTGTACTTTTGTATTGAGTTTAAGATGCCTGAAGATGAATTATTGGTGCTTTTGCGGGTTTATCACGCCCGTGGATGGGGTCTGAAATGCAAGCACGTGAACTAAGCACCAACAAGAGAAAACGGGCAGTTTTGTTGGAAAGTTAGACCGCCTGGGGGATTATATCTTAAACGATTTTGTGGTGTGAAAAGTTTCGGGGTTTTACATAAATGTGGTCCAATACGAATAAAGTTATTGTGAATGGTGTAATTATTATGATGCTGCTCGGCCTGTGTAACCTATTGTATTATTATGAACGGTAATTTGTGAAGGTCTTTTACATGGCTATTCTGTGATCTCTGAATTTGGGGATCAGTTGCGTAGTTGAGTCAAGCCCGTAACAAGCTCACCTTGCTAAAGGACGAAAGTATATTCAGGAGGGGCATACAAGGGTTTTCGATGACTTACAAGCAAGGTTGAAAATTTTCAATGGGGGTGAAATTCATCTAGGATGGCTGAGACCACCTAGCCGACCTCTGGCTACGCGCCCGAGCGGAGTGCTTTGCTTATCAACCGTAAATTACGGATAATATATTGGTTTTATATGTTATATCCCGCATACTTTATATTTACAAACTTTTACATACCAATTAAGTAACAACAAAGTAATTGGTCAGTTCCTGATATGATAGTCAGGGGTTGATAAGACAAGTTATTTGCACATATTTGATTGGAATTTTACCGTAAATAACCTCGAAACTGTATGCAGCTGAACACGTGGCGAAGTGATTTTTGAAGGCTATGGAGCCTCAGAACAGTAAGCTGTAAGCGAACGATTTTGATCTTTTCCATTAAAATTTGTAATCTTTATTAATGTTTAATACTGAACGTTTTAATTGCTGTGTCTGTTGAATAGCAGTTATTTTGATTAAAATTTCGTGGTGTGTTACATTACTACGCTGTGAGACGAGAGTGATAGGAAACTTATTACTTGTACCCTACCGAAATATGATCTATTCTAGTAAAATACAGTGATAGACATGCCACCAAAAAATTCATTCCATAAGTCACGGAAGCGAAATCTACCTTGCATGGTTTATTTTCGGCGGTTGTCAAGGTTTGCATACTATACCGGGTGCAACCGGAGGTGAAAAATAGCGGAGCCGGAGGTCACCGAGACTTGCCGGAGACGGAGGTTAGCAAAATTCGGTAGTAAAAATTATGGTTAAATAGCAGGGTACAACTGGAGGTCCGGCTCCGGCACAAAATCGGTTCCGGTTTCGTTTTATTTTTGTCAATTTAAAGGGAAGAATTTTTGAAGTTTCGCAGAAAGTTAGCGTAAAACCAGACAACTTAACAACACATTGCAGATATTGACTAAAATTAACTAATTAACGATCATTTTTACTACCTAATTTCGCCTCACCTCCGGCTTCGGCAAGTTTCGTTGACCTCCGGCTCCGGTATTTTTCACCTCCGGTTGCACCCTTTTGGTTAATTTTAGCAAATATCTGCAATACAGGGTGCAACCGGAGGTGAAAAATACCGGAGCCGGAGGTCAACGAAACTTGCCGTAGCCGAAGGTGAGGCGAAATTAGGTACTTAGTAAAAATAATGGTTAGTTAGTTAATTTTAGCAAGTATGTGCAATATGTTGTTAAGTTGTTTGGTATTACGCTAATTTTCTGCGAAATTTCGGAAATTCTTTGTTGAAAATTGTGACAAAAGTAAAACGAAACGCGCTAAACAGATAACATTTGCAAAACTACGCAAAATTTTACTACCGAAATTGCCGGAACCTCCGGTCAAAGTTTTACTGGAGCCGGAGGCCGATTTTCAGTCGGAGCCGGAGGCAAACCTCCGGTTGTACCCTGCTGTAATATGTTGTCAAGTTGTTTGATTTTGCGCAATTTTTTGCTAAAAATTGTGACCAAAGTAAAATGAAACGCGCCAAACAGGTAAATTTTGCAAAATTATGCAAAACTTTACAACCGAAATTGCCGGAGCCTCCGGCAAATATCCTACCGGAGCCGGAAGCTGCTTTTCTGCCGAAGCCGGACGGTTGTACTCTGATACTATACTAATGAAATTATTTAAATTTCATCGTCATTTTTAGCAAAATATTTTAATTTCCACCCACCAAATTTTAATACGGCAATATTTACCGGAACCAGAAGGTGAAGAAATGCCGGAACCGGAATTCCGGTTGCACCCTGCTTGAAATTTCAAGAATCGTACTTTCCTAAATATCAATACAAGTGTTTGGTATTTCATCCATTAATAGCCTTTGTGAGAAGTTCGTGATCTGCTAGATTTAAGGCCCTTAAATAATAACTCCGTATTTGTTCTACCCCGATGTACGCAACCGTTCTGACTTAGCGACGCGACCGGTTAATGTGTATTGTCCCACCCGAATATCAATGTGAGGCAGCGATTATACACAATTACGGCACAGATGCAACACAATTACGGCACAGATGCAATGTCCTAATTGTAGCATGTAGCCTGATCCGAAATCCTTAGTGACCTGTGCTTGAATTCTGTTTAATCCTGCCACTAGCTCACAAATATACCAATATTTTCCAAGTCACAAGAAAGTTGTGCAATCCTAAACCCGTTACTAGAATTACGTTCCAGAATCCACAACTACTAAACCGTGCACTTTAACCACGTTAGAGATACACAAAATTTTCCGACCAAACTAACCCCATTAGAATTGCCCAATCCCATGCAGAATAGTAAACATAACCCCGTTAGATTCTCTAGATTACAATTCCCCAGGTTTTCTTTGAATCCCCAACGTTCCCCCAATTACTCCATAACACCAGTAACGTACTGGGTAAACAACTGTTCACAGCAAACAACAACTGTATCCCGGTTTTCTCACATGTCAGTCAACGTGGCAACTCTTTAGTCCAATTACTTCGTGAATACCCGAAACAAACTCTAACTTTGCAAAATTCTGTAAGTTCCAGAAGTATGCAACAAGAAAAAGATAGAAAACAACTTAACTCAACAACCATAACTTCTACTCAGCTATGATATGGTACTGATTTCCAGTCCTGGCTATCCGATATGCATCTCGATCTAATTTGCCTACAGACCGACACCCACAGCTGGGAGTCCGCCGCGCAAATTAGGTCCAGAGCCTTCTCCGCCTCTACAACCAACTAACCACAACAATAATAACCAGTCAGCCACTTAGTACAACAACATCAACAATGACTTAGACTAGCTCATAGTTTCTGCCACCGATAATATGCAACAATACTCATACAGCCATGCAGGGCCCAAATCGAGTGACATTGAGGCACAGCCGCCATAACCTAGATTGTATAAGTTTTACGCCCTCTAGCAACGCCTAAACCTAACTTAAGTTCTAAGAGGGACTAAGTGGAGCCAGGGATTCCCTTAAGGTATGGTTTGGGTTTGGTTTTAGTTTGATTTGGTTTATAGTTTGAAATATGATTTAGAGTGGCACATAAATGAACTTCTTCTTTTCAAGAAATAGTTGTCTTAGACAAGACTAATTTTCTGATTTATATGTATGGAAAAGGTTGCTCCGTGTATAGTGTTAAGAGTGTATCTAAATAATCAAATTTCAAGTATATTTTAGGTTCAGCTCAAGCTTCCTCCGACCTAAGCTACGTCTTGGACGTATCTTAGATTGTCAAATTAGGGTATACATTTGTTTGACCTTTAGCCCCCGATTTCGGAGTCGTTTCCCTGGAAAACTTGCCTATTATTTCACACATATTTTTCTTGTATTTTAGAAATATTTGCTTTATATCCCAGAAATATTTGTCTTAATCGTTCATAAAACAACGTCTTAAATTTCAGACTTTTAAGTCGGAAAACTATCAGACCCATATTTCTGAAAAATTTAAGAAATTAAAATCTGAAATTCAAGACATGTATGTCTCAAGTCCGTATTAAGACATAATTGTCCTAAATTTCAAACAATATTTCCTGAATATAAGACAATTTATTTTGTGTGTAGAGCTTTACCGTGGCGCAAGCGGAATTGCGCTTCCACCATGGAAAATATGAGATTTTTCGCTATCCGGTTCCGGTAAATTGATAATACTTCAGAAAAGCAACGCTTGCGAAATCTATAGGAATTTAGACAACTGCACTATACCTGTCTAATTTTGAGCTGTTTACACTCGGTTAACTTGTTTGATGGCAAATACTGAAAAATGTCGAAGTATAGCGAGTAAACATTTTAAATGAAACTGTGCTGAAAATTAGTTTTTCCTGTTGCACCTTGCACCATAGTACTTATCGACTGCATGGCACAGGCAGAAAATCAACCTTCGGCTACGGTAGAATTTCTGCTAAATAATTCCGACAATTACAGTAGTTGAATTTTGCATTGTTTTTACAAAATTTATTTGTTTGCTGCGTTTCATATTAACTTTTGGTGCAATTTTAAAGAAAAATTGCCAAGATTTCGTAAAAAATAAAGCGTAAAAACCAAAAGATTTGGCAACACTTCATTTTAACTATGTAATTTCGCCTTATCTCTGGCTTCTGCAAATTTCATTCACCAACTGGCTCCGGTACTTTTCAACTCTGATTATACACCCTCCTCTACAGTTCATCAGTGATTATTGCTTGATACTCTTGCTGTCACAAAGCAATTTGTGTTGTATTTAAAAGTGTGCATCGAGCATTGCTGATTATGGAACTGTGTCGATCAGAATCTGCTTAACTTAGATTTTACGGAGCTATAGTTTTTGTAGTAGTGCCTTATAAAATTGAATAGGATCTACTGTAAAGTGTATATATTATATTAATTACCTGTACAACATAAACGGTTCCAAATTAGTTCCGCTTTATTGTTTTATATATTTTTACAACGTTTCGAAATTACGTAAATGTTAATCAATAATCATTTGTTATCTTTGTAGCAGGATATTCTTTAGTTAAAACACAATTTTATGGTATTTCATTTAAATGATTATTTACGATAATGCTTGTTAAACCAATAATTGGATCTTAACTAAACGCCGTTTATACGCTTGAAGTTATGCTCTTTTATGCTTATTTTATGTGATTACTATAGAATATAAATTTAAGCTTAATCAATTTTTCATTTCATGTTTGTACAGATTCTTGGAAAAACGCTGTAACTTGGTCTGTGACTTTATAGCATTGATTTATTACTGATTGGCATCGGATATTTTTTCATATCCGGTTATCCGGAAATTCTTGCCGGATATTTACCTGGATGCCTGGGCCGCTTTAAAAGATTGCTGCTGACTAAAAAGTACTTGCGTTAGCCACAAAAATTGAATTGATTTGGTTTGGTTCTGTGTGATTTAAACCACTGCAACAGAGATTCTATCGAAAGTCAGCCTTCCTTCGAACTAGATGTACAGAGTCGTTTAATGTTCCAAGTAGAAAGAACCACATTACTTACGCTATATCGTGCAACCATCAGCCCGTTTTAACTATTAGTGATACCCCGCTTTCAGCGACGAATCCAGAAATTTCTGATGGGCGGCTGCTAAATGGGTTGAAACGCAATTTTTCACCAAAAAATTTTCTGAGCGGGAAAACTTGTAAGGCGGGGACCTTAACATTTTTATCACAAAAAATTCTGAGGGGGCAAAGTGTAAGAGACCTTACCATTCTATCACAAAAAAATTCTGACGGGGGATGTATGCCCGCCCTTCCCACTGTGGACCCACTAGTGCCTGCTTTCTCACTAGACCGCAATAAAGTAGGTTTAAATTTTAGACTAATTTTTTGCTTGTGCTATGCTTAAGCTTTGTTTTAGACTTGTCTTTATTACGCTGAGGACTCTTAAACCTAGGAATATTTACATTGTTGAAAGCTTTATTGGTCCAAATATTCAAGATTCGCTGTAGTCTTAATATATTGGAACATAATGCCGGTTTGGCTCCTCTTTGCGTGGTATGCGATTACAAGATTGTCCTTTCGCTTTCATTATCACTAATCTGATATAGAATGAGACTGTAGGTATCTGCCAAATTTATTAAGATCAAACAAATGCAGTTTTTCTGGTCGGAACGTTTGACATTAAGTTCTAACCAATGTATGGTCAAATGTATTTAAACCAATTAACGTTTCAGCGTATTTTTTATTTAGAACTAGGACTGCCCACATATTTATACCGCTAAGAGTTAGCGTTCTTTCTTTTTGACTGAAGTTGACAAGTTATAGTATATTAGGCTTCTGACCAATAACGCAGCTGAAACTTTGACAAAATTGGTTGAAAAAGTGGTTTTAACAACCTTCAATTGTGATTTGATGCTCCAAGAATAGAATTACATACATTGAACGATACTTTGAACAAGTTATTTGACTGAATGTCAAATGTACGGTCACCGCGAGTTTGCCAAAACCCAAAATTCTTCTACTCCATCAAACTCAAATGATAGAATTCACATAAATATGGATCTAGTTTTGGTTATCTGCACACAGACAAATTGCCTTTGAGTAATTAAGCCTTAACATTTTGCCAGCGGAACGTTGTAAATTTAAGACAGCTTACTAAGTACTAACTTAACTTATCATAAGTACTTAGTTAAGTGGCCGGAATTAAGTAAGTACTTAATATTTTAATCAAAAAATAAACGCAGTGTTAGCCATTGTTATAACAAAAAAGTAAGTTTTGCTAGAAATTAAAGAGGCACCATAGTGTACCATTACTAGATCCAAACTAGCGTGCCTGAATGGCTCGTTTTTTATACATCAAAATTAGGCAGCGACTTAAGTATTTACTTAACCTAGAGTATATACGCTTTTAAAAACGATAAAATGGAGTGTTTCTGAAAACTTAGTTAACTACATATCCACTTAAGTTTTGCTTAATTATTTACTTAAGAAAAGAAGAACTCGCGTCAAAAACTTTCCGATACTTAATATTTACTTATTAACTGAAGCCATTCTTTCACAAATATCAAATTGGTTTAGTAATTAAGCCAATGTATAAATCAAGGCTTTAGCAGTAGTATTTATATCCCAAAGCCTAAGCATAGGAATAAGTTTATACATAAACCTGAGTCTTACCCTAGCTTACTTCGTATCAGGCCCCAGAAAAAACGGTCCGCCTTTCATCTATATGGTCCAGCAGCTGCTCAGCAAATATTTAAGTATAAAGTTATACTTGAGTTAAAGGCTTCAGAATTCAAGCCATTATTCTAGTTTTCGCGCAATTACGTCCACACTTTTCTATTTCAAGATATATGCCTTTTACATACTCCCTGAATGTCGACTTCGATTTAAGTCGGAGCTCGAGTTCAACTGATGTTTTGCTTGAAACGAAAATTCTACAGTAGAACAAAGCTCTTCTAAGTGTTATGGTTGTTGTTGTTGTTATTCATTTTTAATGTTAACAACGTAGAATTTCCGCTTATTTTCGCTGAACGAAGACGTAGGCGGTAAAATTATGTGCAATTAGGGAAACCGGTTTGTGCAGGTGACTATAAGCCGAACAGTTGTTATTTTGGTTTGTTTTGCATGCTGACTTACAGACTACAAAAACCTTTACTCTTCCCCAGGTCTTAAAACAGACCTTTGAGCATGCAAACCTGCTTAATTTTACTGAACGGCATCACAGACGATTATTTTCCAGGCGGAACTTAGGATTGTTACGATTTTGAATACGCACGAACTGTAATCAAACGTATACATTCCGTCCAATCAAGAAATTGTATCACATTTCCGCATATAAAGATATTATAATAGGGTTTGAGTGAAAAATTCTAGATTAGAATTTTGTAAATTTAACCAAAATTACACGTTTTAATATATACATAATACATATTTCGGTGAAAATAGCCGCGAGCAAATACAAGAGTCACCGCCCGACGGCGGTGACAAAAAGTAAAAGAAATTTCATAGTGAAATAACAGATATACGTACAATGAACGATACGTTGAAAAACAGTTAAAAAGTCGATCCTGTTGCCGTCGACAAAAAGTTTGCTGTTCTTGTTCATTTCATTCCGAAGGTTTCCTTAAGCTTAGGTTTACGATAACTCTTACCTAAGCCTAAGCCTGTTAAGCCTTTGTCGAAACCTAAGCCTGAGTCAATAGCCTAAACCTTGTCCTTAATTGAAGTGTGCGAGAACATATTTCAGTATTGTAACTAAACCTTTTGATTGGGGGAGCGTAGGACATAATTTTTTGAACCTTTTCAGAGACCTTCATGCAATGTGATTGGGAAATAATTATTGAACATATATACAGCAGAATTTGTTCCCGAATTAATAAATGAAGAATCATACATCTATCTTAGTCACCCTGGACTTGATACACTACAAATTAGTAGCTTATGCGTATCCATTGTTGGTTGCGTGGATTGTGACTGCAAATATTGCAGTGCTTGCAGTATTTGTGACACGACGCTCACAGCTACGAACATACCATTATGCGGTAGCATTTTTGATCTCTAGTGATACGTGTTTTGCCGTCGAACTTGGGATTCTTGAAGATTTTTTGAAAATGGGACTCTATGAGTATTCTGGAGGTAAAATTTCAGTGTCACTCAACAAATTGAATGGTCCGTCGTGCAAATTAATGAAATATGTTTATTCGTGTTGCAATTTTTTGTCGACACATTTGTTAGTGTTCATCGCAGTTGAACGCATTATTGCACTGTCGTTTCCAATATATCATCGTTGCACGCTTTCACGTCGCATTGCATGGATTCTTTGTGGATTTGGGCTGCTGGGACTTGCAATATGTGCATGCGTACCAGCGTTGTTTAATCTAGATTCAAACGGGCTGTGTTGGCTTTCTGATAGTGTAATTAAATCACAATCCAAAACGATTGCATTTCAACTATTTTTTACTATTGTTGTTGATGGGGCGGCAGCATCATGCATATCACTGGTGCTGAACAGTGTGCTCGCATACCAAATAATTCGGATTGGAATTCGGCATAAATCATTAATTTCAACCACGCGTAATGATATCAATTCTGAAGAACGGCTGAGAAGTGGGAAAAGTAGTTCAAAGTTTCGTGAAGGCAGGATAGCGTTAATGTTAGTCAGTTTGAGCACTGTTCAACTGTTAGGCCTTCTGCCGCGAGCGATGTGCTACATAATCAGTACACTTTACTATTATGGGCTGGGTGTATCGTTAGATTTTGTATCAGGAATGCTATGGTTACGGGTTGGTAAATTGTTTGAAGTTGTTGTATTAGCGCAAATGATAACGAACAGCGCCTTGCTGTATGCAAAACATGCAATTTTTTGCGATATTTCGCTGTTAAAGATCATTGTGTTCGTCGGATCATGCGGCCGGCTAGAATTACGTCAAAATCGCACATGGCGGACTCGGGCTGTGAATGTTTTTAAACGAAAATTTTCAGTCATAAAAGGAAGCGTTAAATCGTTTGGGTTTTCGAGCGCAACAAAATCCTATGTGTTATCTACTGAGTGATGGTACCAAGATTGCAAAATCAGTTACATTTGTTATGGATAGTTTACGCCAAAGTCGGGTCGTTATGCAATTTCCACAACATTATGCGAACACCAGGTGACTTTTGAGGAGGTAGTGTGCAGAGTTCTGAAGCTTTTTTGGCTTCAGTGCGCTGCACACTACCCCCTTAAAAGTCACGCATGATACTGTGGAAATTGTATTAGAGTATTACATAAAAGTCAAATGGTCCAGTAAATTACCTAGTATATTTTTAGATGGATGGTTATATCAGTCAGCGCTAGACTGTAAGCTCAAATTTAATTTTTAAACAATTCTTTTCCGACGCTTTGATTTTCACAAACACACACCTTTGAAGAATAATGAAATTTTTTATTAGGAATCTTTTTGACATTATAGCATTCACAGGCTATAATTAGGGATAAAATCCAGCATTATATACAAATTTCGTCATTATAAAATATAACAAGTTCCAAACACCAATCGACTTTGAAGTCATGATGGTTTCTTGTTTTGTGATCGTAAACTTTGAATGTGAATGTTTTTGTTGAAAAAAGTTTACGCTAAACTGTGACAGCTTAATCTTGAGCGCGGTTAAAAAACGGGCATAGAGCAGTGAAAATAGAACATCCAGTTTGGGGACTGATATTTATTTGTAATCTCCAAAGTGTACCCCCTCGTTATTCGGTTACGGACTGTTAATTTTTAACCCGTCCTCCGCTGTCCTTCTTCAGGCCTAACACCCTTCATTATGTCATTCTCTTTTTTGGGCAGAACTGACCTCGCGTAGCATTTTTGTTAGTTGCCATGTCCATAAATTATTTTCTGGATTATTTAATAAAATTTATGCCAGTTGTTCGTTCCTGGAATCATTAATGCACAAGGGATAATTGACATTTATGGACTCTATTTACAGACTTATTATGGATACAGACTCCTACTGATTGATACTCAAAATAGGAACCTCTTCATATTCGGGTCACTACAGTACGTAGGATGTCTTCCAGAGTGCAAATGTTATTTGTTCATACAGCAATAAAATGAAACGAAATGTTTTTCTAAACACGTCCTCAAACAATTGATACTAGTGTTTCGCGTCAATATTTTTCAAATCAATACAGCTCGCACAGTAAACACAGAAAACGTTATCGCCTTTTAGTAGTTATGAGGTTTTCACTTGTTTGATTGTAAAACCACAAATGACTGCACGCTTGTTATTGCGGAAGATGCCTTAGGTTGTTCAGGAATATTGCATAAAAGACTGGAAAAGTATCGCATTCATAAGTTTAAATTTTATTGAACATCATTTTGCTTGATTGTGAGTAAAATTTCGCAAACTTATTGAATTTGAACTAATTGTGGTTTATGCTTAAAGCGGATCCGTTGAGTTGAATGAAAGATTACTAATAAATACACAATCACTGGACGAGATTTATAACAATAAGTAGAAAAACAGTTCATTTCTCTAGTAATCGCTATCATATGGAAGACCAGGAGGCGGATCACAATCTAGTCGGGGTCCTGAGGCTGATTTCTGTTGCGAACGCACATAAAATACTTTATGAAAAGTGTTCGTTGAAATATATTTCTCCATTTAAAACTTTCATTTTTGGAACACGCGTTACGGGCCACTTGAAGGTGTGGGATTTAAGGTGCGGCCTCTTTGGTCTGCATTGTGATCCGCCTTTGTGAAAGACATCTTCATTTAAATGCGTTTGGTCATGATTGATGAGTTTGTTGCAGCAGGGTTAGCTTGCAGGCGTTAGTTTTTGGCTGGCTAATCTAGGCACCTGAAACAAAACTAACTTGCATTGTTAATTGCTTTAACGTTTGCAAAATGTTTAATAGAGCAAGATTACTTCGTGCTCAGCAAAATGCGATATTGCTTGGAAATCCACAAGTAGTGTTAAAGGGAACCTATCGGTAAATGTGCACATATAAGTGTATGTAAAGCAAATGTTGCCATGCCTGTGCACATATACCGGTATAAGTTGTTGTAATGACCGCGTGGTGTAGTGGTAGCATGCTTAGCTCGAGCGCAAGAGGGCCGAGGTTCGATTCCCGGCGTGGTCATTAACTTTGAGCAAAACTTCAAACAGAGGTCGTGCAGACCGTTAGTACCGACAGGGCCTGTGTGGCGATGGCATATGCCTCTTATTCCAGAAACAACGATCCGAATTCTACTAGATAACTCTCGGACGAAATAAAAAAATATTCACGTGGGGGAATGATAAATCTCTCACGGTATGGCGTCGCGAACTTGCAAAATCTCAACAAAAAATTATCGAACTAAAACATACCACGCAAACAGCAATACAACGTGCTTTTGACGTGAATCGATTTTCATTACCGCCGCATCCTTTGTAGAATAACAGCTCACAACGTTTAGTAACATCGTTATAGTAGAATCTCAATCCTGCCGGCGATCCATTGAGTAAGCCAGTTGTACTGTGACATCTTTCGCCCCGATTTTTAGCCATTAAACACGCGTTGTCGTTGCTTTGTGACGCGGAACTACTGGTACTACTAGTTTGACTAGTTGTTGCCTGTGAAAGTTGCCTTGTTGATGTTAATGTTTGAGTTGTTTGTGTTGCGTTTTGTGGCGCAGTTTGATGAAATGTGGTGTTGTTTTGTTGTGGTTGTTGTTGTTTTTGGAACGTTTCGGTGCCGTTCTCAACTATTAGAGCTGAAATTAACCTCGCAGTCATTGCAAACATTAGTGGCATTAGTGGAGACTGAGTGGGCTATGAAGGCAACTGGATATAACAAATAAACTCAGGATGTGAGAAAATAAAATTAGATGAAAATGTTGTGACTACATAAACGGAGTCAAATTCGACTCCGTCAGAGTCAAACTCGACTCACTGAATCGCACGTTTGACTCTGACTGAGTCGAATTTGACTGAGTTTGTGTACCTAGTCCCGCAGAGCCTATTTCGGAGGGAGTCAATTTAACTCATCGTTTTTACAGTGTATGTAGTAAAAAAGGTGGTCTTGGAGATGAACACCGCTACAGTGTGAACCAAAAATATTTACTACCCGCATAAAATTTTCATATGAAACGGGAAACAGCGGTTCAAAGCACAAAGCTAGTATTTGACACAAATAAGGCAGATTGCTAAGATTATGGTTTTGGAACGGATTTTTCACCGAATTACCGAAGTTATAATCTTATTTTCCCACATTATTCGCCTTCCTACAGAGGTTATTGAGCGAAGCGAAGCTCCCAGCACAGCTCGGAGTTACGCGAAGCGTTTCAATCCCTCCGTCCGCCCTTCCGTCCGTCCGTCCGTCTTTCCGTCCGCCCTTCCGTCTTTCCGTCCGTCAATCCGTCCGTCTGTCCCTCCTTCCGTCCCTTCGAAAATAAACTTTTTTGTTTGAAAGCCTGCCATCCTGGGGTGTTAACCTCTTATTGGTGTTTAAAAAAATTAAGCCGTTTATTAGCTACAATTCTCTGTGAGCTCTTTTAGTACAATGCGGTGTGAACTGCCATGGAGTGATTTGAATAGAAATGGCTTGTAGTGTGGTCCATTTTCATCTTTGTGGAATTGAAATTTAATGAAACATAGGTTACCGGCAAACTCAGGTTTTTTGGCAATAAACGAGATTGGTGAGTTCGGACTTCCAGGTGATTTTCGCTTGAAAGTAAGGGCGCCTCGTCGGGATGCTATGTCGCGGAACCGCAATGACCGATCTGAAAAAAATGAATGCAGCTTTATTACGACAGGAACGCTTTCGCGGCCTATAGCTTGCATACCGCCTACCAAGAATCAAGATGTGACACGTAACAAATATCGAAATTTGAACAAAAGAAAAAATCAGAAACTATATGCAATATATAAAACTGTAGGACTATGGGTGAAGGCCACGTAAACCGAAAAGCTGAGCGGCGATTTTGATACTACAGCTCGAAAACCTACAATCCCAATTTCTCAATATCCCGAAATATCAATTTCCGAAAATCTCAAGCAAAAAGGTAATTTAACACCATTGGACTCAGCTTCGCAAGCACTATTGCGCGTTCTATGGTGATAGCCCCTATTTTGCGCGAAAGCTCGCTATTTGGTAATTTGGTAGAATTGCGAGAGTGTTACTACTAATTGAAATGTTTGCATAAACGATTTTCCAATAATATTTCCGTTTTTAAAATGCAAAATTTATTTTCTGCATATTTACTGCGAAAAACCATTGCAAAAATATGTGTTACTTCACAAACGGTTATATGTACCAGTTGGCAACTGGTACGTCCCGAAATCAGCTTGCACTTTGGACTGTCATAGAACAATTTGGCGTCTGAGACATTTTAGTCGCTGTCGCTAGTTGGGATAAATACGTGTCCAGTGCATAAGATTAGTACAGACTTACCATCAACACTATTTCGCAGCAACGTAGGGTTTAAAGGTGAATTGTTCGGAACGCGAAATTGACGTCTGTTAGTCGCTGCTGCCTGTCTGCGTCGTCCAGAACCAGGAAAATTTAAATCTGATAAAATTTGGTCAATGGAAAAGCGGCCTAGTCCCGTTGTACTGCCAAACGGATCCACAGCCGGTGACATCAGATTTCCTGGCGCATGACCGGCTATAGGAAGCCTGGATTTGGTGAGCAATGGATTGATCGGGCTAGTAACGCGTTTGAGTCCATGCGTTGATTTGTCAGGAGTCGAGACTGGGACCATCGGTCCATTAATGCCTGTTGGTAACCCGAGGTTTTTAAGATTTCGTTGCAGTTGTAAATTTTGCAACAGGCGTTGGGCTTCCGATGGAGGGCCTCTAAGACGCGTACGTGATCCACGTTGTCTTCGCGATGCTTTATGTCGTCGTCGGGGTTTCAATATTTTCCCTGGTTTCAGGCTCGATCGTAGCGGTTGGCCTAGGTTTGGCGGCGAGCCAACGAATTGATTTTGTGCTAAAGTTTGCGGTACACCCAGAAAAGGAGGGGATACGGAATGTGGGTGTGTGCCAATAGCCGTAGGCTGCAATAAATTTGGATCAACAGGTGCGTGTGCTAAGTTTGAAATTGAACTGTCTACAGATGTTTGCGTTGTACTAGCTTGTTGCACGGGTAGATATTGCAGTCCGATATTTTGCGGTGGCCGACGTCGGAGACCCGAAACTGATGCGGAATTAACTAAAACACGAAAACGAATTAGAAAACTGTCAAGTACAAGGTGTACACGGAAATTGAAAATGTCCAAAATACAAACGATTAGTAAATCAAAAGCTTCAAAAATGACATATTTTTGTGCCGGAACTTACGTTTGAAGCACAAATTTTGACTTGTATTTTCAATTTTTCTCTCAATTTTAGCGTACAAGAATTAAAATGCAAAATGTCAAAACTTGAACAATATATAGAAGAATTACTCGTAACATAATAACAAATTTACCAACACAAAGACATATATAATACAACGTGACAAATCTAAAAACTATACTTGGTTTTCCTCGGCAACATACAAATGATGGTTTGAGACAGAAAAACCCGCTTGGGCACGAAATTGATGAACAAATTACAGGCCGGCGGACGCCACCTAACGGAGACGATCCGTCCGGACATTGGGGCTGTGGTGATTCTAAAACAATATGTACCCAAAGTGTCACTGTTAAATACTTAAAATTTGATATTGCTAGCGGTTGTAGTGGCCCGAATAAGAAATAAGAGGGAGGTGCTAAGAGGGGGGTTTCATTTTGAGTCCCAATTAATGCAGTCTGTATCCTAATTAGCAGGGTGCAACCAGAAGTATAAATACCGAAGCCGGAAGTCAACAAATCTTGCCGGAGCCAGAGGTAAAGCTAGAGATGAAGTGAAATTAGACAGTTAAAATGACGTTTAATTTGTTAATTTTAGCAAATATCTGTAACGTGTTAGTAAATTGTTTGCGCTTTACGCTTCTTTTTTTACGAAATCTCAACAATTTGTTGCTCAAAACTGTGGCGAACATTAAAACGGAACACACTAAATTGAAAAATTTTGTAAAACAACGCAAAATTTCACTACCGAAATTGCCGGAACCTTCGGCAAAGCCGGAGCCGGAGGTTGATTTTCTGCCGGAGCCGGAGGCAGACCTCCGGTTGTACCCTATTAATTAGAGCCCGTTACTGGATAAAGTCCATAAGTTTTAACGAGAATCCGTAATAGAGACCAATGCAAGAGTAATTTACTTATTAATGATTTGCAATGTAATAACCGCTTCAAACATACCAATCCCGTTGCACATAAGCATACAGGCAATTATTTTTTTCGAACTCGGAACGGCTAGAAATCATTTACGCAAAAATAACTGTTATGTAAAAATTATTGCATCCAAATACATGACTTTGGCGATTTCAAATGACCAACGAGCAGTTTAAGACTCATTTTTACTGGGCCGAAAAAATTTGTACAATATTCTAAGTCTTGCGGCCTCCGTCTGGCTACGAACTCGGTTGTAAACTCACTATCAACGCATGCTTCTTCACACGTTTCAAGAGACGGAAAATTGTTCGCATTGCCGCCGCATCCAGAATATTTAAACTGTATACAACGGTTTGCGCTCAGTTTATACGAGTGTCGCACCAAACTTCCATTACATCCGCCGTAATTTGGAGGCAACGTACATCGTGCCGCGATTGGTTTCATCACTGCAGAAAAAATAAACAAACCAAATATTCACTGTAATTCTGGCAAATACACACTATTTTCCTCCCAAAATCAATATTTATCAAATAGCTTTGTGAGCAATATTATCCAATTTTTATGTTGCTCTAATGATACATTTTGTTTGCAGTGGATTTGAAAAGTTTTTCGGTTAGTAACTGTGTATTAACTGTTAGTTTGGGAAATTTAATATATATACTTAAGGAACTTTCCAGAGTTTCAAAAATATTATCAAAGTATCAAAGCGCACCATTATCATTCCTCAGTATCAATACATTTAACGGCAAATATTAAAATCCTATTATTTTATAGACATTCAACGCGCTTGTCTCTACTCTGAACATCAATAAAAACTACCTGCATTCGCAGTCGGCCGCACAACATTCGTCGGTTTTTGTTGCACAACCGAATCGAACTTTGGAGGGGGCAACGACTGATGAGGTGACGGCTGTTTGCTAGCAACAGGAGGACGTCTACGACGCCGGTTACTAAGCAACAAATCACCAATTTGGCGTTGGATCGCTTCTGAACCTGGTGAATTCAGTGGTGAAGAAACGGCGCTAGACGGTGGCTTAATTCCGCCTAGAGTACTCGGTTGGTTGCGTCGAATATTTGATTTCCGATTAAAGATTCGTTCGTCCCCAGGAGCGCTATTAGGAGCCAACGATAATCCCGCTAATAAACTGCTACCTCCTAGCGGAAGGCCTGGAGTTAACGGAATGGCACCTGTGCGTGCCGCGAGACGACCCGTTAGAGCTGATAGCAGTGCGCCAGAATTGGGACCAGATCTTCCGGCTTGTTGGAATTGCTGAAACCGTGGAGTCCCAACGGCGCCCGAAGACAACAGCGAGGTTGTAAGGAAACCACGTAGTCCAGGAGCTGCTGACGATATAAAATCTCGTTGAACTCGGAAGTTTTTAAGATTGGCATCTGTGTTCGATACAGAGGTGCTGCTAATTTTTGAGTTTCGCTGTTTTCGGTTTGAAGAATCCACGGCAATCTGGGTGATACGATCGGCAACCGAACGTTTCTTGCGACGTTTCTGCTTCGCAGCAGCTGAGAATCCAATAATTTGTTCTTCAGGTGGAATGTTTGTGTAACCTTCAGGGCAGCATACGTGCGCCACACCATTAAAATTGCAATGCGATCCAGGTGGACATTGATTTTGGCCAGGAGTACACATGACAGGCTCGCCTGTTGTATACTGCATCGGTAGCAGTCCACCAGGGCAAGAAACTACAGCCTGCACAGGCGCTTGTGGGGGCGGTACTTCCACAGAAGGGGCACCTTCTGGTTGTGCCTCTGCCGCTGGTTGCGCATACGAGTCCCCTCCAGTAATTTCGGCATCCAGATGCTCGTACGGATCGTAGCCGCCTGTAGCAATACCTGGTATGCTTGGGCTCAAAACGTTTTCGATCCCTGGACTCAGGCCGTAACCTGTACAACAAAGCAAGGCTTTGCAAAATTATTTCATGTTGGGTCTGTGTTAATTATACAATCCTGCCCACACTAGAACAAATTGAGACTAGGGACTGAAAAGATCGGTTGGCTTAGCTTTAGGCTCCGATTACGATTACGCATATATCCAGACTGACACTTAATTTGTGTTATCTTTGGCTCAGGCATGATATAAAGAAAGAAGACATACAAAAACATGGAACTAAGGAGAAGTAAGTCCCGAAATCGTGTGTAATATTGTAATTCTGAGTATCTAGGAAGAGTATAAACTTATTATTTATGAATCCATCAAATATAACTAAAGTTCATACCTAAACTGCAATACTTATAGCTTCCAGCAACGTAAACTCGAAGGTCCGTTTGATTTGAAACCATTTACTAATCAATGAAATGTTTTATTGTAAAAACTTTTTATTTATTCCAGAAAAGTATCACAAAAACGGTTAATACCTGTCTACCAAATGTTTACTACGCGTAGTGCCAATTACAGTCATTGTCCCGTAATATTGAAAATTCACCTATGGAACAATCTCTACCAAATATTTGCATGATCAGGGCCCGTATTCTCGAATGTGTACCGCATCTATTGCCAACACGAGTTGGCAATAGGTTTTCAAATTCACAAACTGTTGCGGTTGCAAATTTCAAATTTTGCGCAGAAATAGAGTAAATAAAATCTGAAAATTGTGATAAATTCCTAAGCTAGTTCCAAGACTTGTCAGACAGAGTACAACCGTGAATTCCGATTCCGATTAGAATTCCGATTCAAAACGAGTTGCGATTTCGATTCCGATTCCGATTAATACACAATCAATTGGAATCGAAATTTTGAAATTTTCATTTTAATCTAACTTGTTATAATACGCTGCATAAAAATTCTGCATGTGACGTTTTTGAGAATTGTTGCCAGCCAACAGACACCCTAAATCAACATTATATTTATTTGTCAATACAAAATTATCCGTACAGTCCCAAAATTTCTAGTTCCGATTCCGATTACAATTCCGGAACAAATTTGCTGTTCCGATTCTGATTCCGGTTTGAGAATACGGTCACATGTCCTTTGAAACGCGCACTAGGGTAGATTGTCCACGAGATATGAATGTCTGTTATAGATAAGCATGTTCATTACCTGTTGGTGATCCATAAGCCGGCACAGTCTGACCAGCGTTTGGTTGCAGAGGTCCTAAAACAAATTCGCAAAGTTTAAATATATACACAACTATAAAGTAATGATCAAGAAAGGTTATTAGGTGTTGAAAAGTATGGATGTACGCTGTGCCAAAGTGCAATTAAAGTTGGTATAAATTCAAACTACCGAATTTGCAGGAAGGCAAACAGAGATCAGTTTCACGTCAATGTTCAAAACAAAATTCCAGTTTTTAGAGAAATTGAAAAGGCCAAATATTACAAAATTTGTACTATTGACGTGGATGATGCTAAATAATTCTCTAAACCTGCTCCTGTTCACAAAATAAAGACTCCGTTGCCACTTGCTGGTTGGCATAGTTTTTCTTACGTTATGTATTTTTGGAAAAAAGCAATTAAACGCGGTGATCTGGATGAATTGAAGACCTATATCATATCGATATTTCTGCAAAATACATAAAGTTAGCAAACCACAACCGAATAAAGACGTGAAAATGTAATATACACACGATAGCTTATTAGTTTCTCACTAGCGTAGCTTGGTATAATTCGTTCGACTTTATTCATTTAAAATATAAAGATAATACTTTGCTTTAACTTAAGAAACTTTCTGTTTACAGCATTTCAAGTGCCTTGGGGCATTTTGCTGTCATATCGAAATTTTAAAATTTTTATGCTTGTATTTAATACTTCACGAAACAGCGTATATCTGTAATTTTTGCTTGCTATTTTGATGGAACAATCGAATCAAAAATTTCTTGCATACATCACAGTTTGTGCATTGCAATTATAGTTTCACTGCAACAAGTGCTACGTTGACGAAAAAAAAATGCTTCAAATGGCAAATATCCCACCTGAATCCGGAACAACATGAGCAGTGTTTATGCGTCCATTTAAGCTAGGGCTGTATCCTGGCCCTCCACCGGTAGTTTGATAACTTGTAGCAAATAATGCATCTTGAACTGAAAATGTTAATAAAATATAACAAAGCCTATCCGTTAGTAAAGCCTAGAGTTGATGATTTTTATAGTACTTTAGACAGGAGAGTATGTAACTATTTGGGTTTTGCGTTTCGCAAAATGTCCCAATGCTTATTGTATTTTCGCCCTTTCCCATCCTACATTTTTTGGGGGGTGGGAAGCAATGTCGTATGTTTAGCACGTTTTACAAAAATAAAACTATTTCACTTTCTTAGGATATAATTACTGGAGCGAACGAAAACACAGTTTTTATGTTGGCATAAAGTTTATATTCTTATAAATGGGTTAATGTAGAGCAAAATTCCAACGCGTGCTGGGTGCATTCATTCACGAACAGCATGCGTCCTGCAGGTTTATATACTTCGGATTATCCGCCTTTGGTAAAGCGATGAAATTGCGGTCAGTTTTTCGTAAACTTTAATATGTGCTTTCAGAATGTTCTTTTGTTGTAAGCTGAATATCTGCTTAAATGAAGCGTTCTTTTGACAAATTTGCCATAATTGTAACAAACTGATGAACCATGAAAACAAAATTTTTCGTTTAAAATTGTCAACGCAATTGTTTTTATAATTATGATTGTTAGTTGAGAGTCAAGAAAGGCTTTAAAAGAAATAAACAAAAGCCGTAGGAATTAATTTTGAAAGTATGCGTGGTGAATGAAACTAATGAAACAAATTGGGGTAAACGACGACTCAGTAATTGACGTATATATTTGAAACCAGATTTACTACAAAATATTTGAGTTTGATATATTTCAAACCAATTTACGACAAAATTTTTGAGTTTGAGGGAACATAAACAATTAATTCTGCAATTGCAAAAATCACGTTCCACGTTGTTATTTTCTCGGTGTTTCTTAGTTGAAAACAACGCAAACATATATAAGCAATCTACTGTAGTCGAAAAAATTTCTGTTTATAAATTGTTATGCGGTTCCATGCGGCTATTTACCGTTGCGGTACAGTGCCGGACGGTGCTGAAAAACAACCGGTCGGAAATAATATGCTGAGGGCACGCATACGAGCTACATACAGTTAGTTTTCACGGTCAAAAATTAGCGGAAAACGATAGAGTGAGAACAAA
Organism: Enoplolaimus lenunculus; assembly: GCA_030248215.1. Lineage (NCBI taxonomy): Eukaryota > Metazoa > Nematoda > Enoplea > Enoplida > Thoracostomopsidae > Enoplolaimus > Enoplolaimus lenunculus. The sequence continues at coordinate 59,987 of JASANG010003554.1, read as the reverse complement.
GCAGCTAATAACCACAACCAAATCAAAGCTACGTAGTTGCTAGTCTATGTATACGCTATTTCAACCCTTTCGCTCATAGAGTATACTATGAACAACTAAATATTATAATGTACGAGCAATGCACACACTGGGAGCAGTATTTAACATTTACAACATATATGCACAGTGTTAAATCTCCACAAGACGTGAGAGCCCCCTCGCGCTCGAGCGTCAAGCTCCTATAGCTCAGTGGTCATCGTAAACGCCTCCCACCCGCGAGACTGGGGATCGAATCTTACCTTAAAATTATATCTCATATGAAATTGAAAATATTCATGTGAGTAGGGGTTAAAAATACATGAAACTTTCTGCCAGATACGAGTTTCAATGACACCGCGAGTTATTTTGGTGTATCGTATAATAAATATTTGTTTATCAGTTGAATAATGACGTTGAAACAATTGTTTAGATAAAAAGTACACTACATATTGTGTTGATTGCATTCTATATACAGGAACGATCTTTAAACTCTTGAAGATAAACAAAAATAAAAGCTTTTAGTTTCGTGCGTGTTTTGTTTCGTTGTTATAACTGACAACCAATGGCGGATCCATGGGGGGCCACCCCGGCCGTGGCCCCCCCAACAGCATCTCGACAAAAAGTATATAGTGTCAATTGCTGTTCTACGCTGTTTATTTATCTGTTTTATACGCAATAGTATAAGCACGCTTTAAAGTTTCTTGGCCCTGGAGTCATTTATGCGCTACAATTAGGGATAATAGACATTTATGGAGTCTAAACAAGGGTTTAAGGACTCTACCCGCTTACGGATTCTTATTAGGGATACGGACTCCTATTAATTGGGAGTCAAAATGGGGACCCCCGTCTTATTTGGGTCACTACAGTATGGGTCAAAAATAAGTTTATTACCTGTGAAATTTTGCCCCCCCTCAGCCCATTTTGAGATCCTGGATCCGCCACTGCTGACAACCATATAGGAAGGTAAAGTTTGCTTCATAGATAGGATGAATATAATGAATTTTATGATTTGACGCGCTGGGCCGTTTAGATGGAATCGGAAATAAAAGAAATGAAAACTTCTAGATGCCATTTTAAAAAGTGTTGTTACCCGGAAAACAGTGCAAGAAGTGCAAGTTCACTGTGTGCGATAAAAAGAAGAACTCTACTATTAACCGAATACCCCATGTGCATCTTTGGAAAATATTTCATTTTTACCAACGTTGCTGCTGCATACGCATTGAATGCATAGATTAGCATCTGTGACTAGTGAGCAACTTGTGCTGCTGCTACATAGCGGAACTGTGGGACAATGAATAGGCGGAGGTCGAATTGATGGTGGTTCTGTTGATAAATATTATTAAAGCGGTCAAAGTGTTAAGAGCACCAATCACATGAAAAGCTAATGCAACAAAAACATCCAATCAAAAGCAGGTACGTGTAAATTGCAATTAATTATTACTTTCCTCGGCGCAAGGTGTTGATATTTCGATTTCGAATGAAATAAATTTTGCTGGCTATTTACTGAGTACGAAACGCATATAAGATTGACGGCCGGTTTTAGATACTCTGCATTGAAGCAACTACAACAATTTGTTGTGAAATTTTGATAACAAATCGCATGGCCTTCCAATCACAAAATTTATGTTTTTTTAAATCTTAACAAACATTAAGGTATTTAAATAACGCTCTACGCAACACGTCTTGCCAGACTGGGGATACATTAATAATTACTTTTATCTGCAATTAATTCAATATTATATAATTAGGATCAAATCCTGTTGCCTGTACCTCTACAACAACGTTAATATTTTTTTGAAACTTACTATACTCTTGAGGAGATTGTTCGCGTCGTCGCAGCCCAGATTGGTGTTGCAGCGTTGCTGCAGCCACTGGATCTGACCGGAAACAGTTGCAAAATTGACAGCCGTTCGCTGGATCAATATCAATAAAGCAAGAAGTTTGATCGCAAAATTCAACCGGTATACATGAAGCAGACACCAATCGAGGCGGCGGAGGAAGTACTCGGCCACCGCTGCCACCATGCGGTGGCTGCAGTTCTATTGGAGGCGTACCAAATGGACCTGAAACACAGAAAAAGCAATTTCAGGTAATTGCCGCTTTTAGCGTTTTTTCGTAGCATGGTTTTTGATTTTTGAAATAACAAAATAAACACGGTTGCACATTGTTTAGCGTAATACGAACTGCGATATTTCCGAAGCTGTAACTCAATATACGGCCGCAGACGCTGAGTCCATAAAATTTATGCTCATCACTATGAAAGCTTAGTGGTGCAATACTAATCAGTCGTGTCATTTTCATACCATAGTGGCATGTCTTTTAGAACAAGCCAATATACGTTGCGCTTTAGGGTCAAGTTTTGAAAATGGAGAAACCAGAGCGTCTTTGAATTGAAAACAGAAAAACATTCAAAAAAATTTAAATGGCTTGAATGATGAAATATGCCAATATTGTATGGGTAAGGATGCCCATGCTACGGTACCAACTTAGCCATGTCGTCAATACGAACGGCGGCCCATGTATAGAACGGGGCCTGATCGTTTTCCGACGGGGCTGTAATAGAGTCAGTTTAAGCTTTTGACTTACTTTTATGCTTAGGTTTAGGCTTAGGCTTAGGCTTAGACTTAGGAATAGGCTCATCCTTATGCTTAGGCTTAGGCTTAGGCTTAGGATTAGGCTTCGGAATATGCTTATACTACTGTTCCTGCCCTGTTCTATACATGGACCCGAGCGGCTAACATTGACAGCAAGTGTCGCAGTAGCTATGCAACCCAGCAAAAGTACTCAATTGGTTACAACTAAAAGTAAATAGCCACTGCACCATTTGCTATCCTGGCTAGCTAGCCATAGTGACGATATAGCGGACGCACATTTACTACGACATACACATTCACTTCAGCGTAGAACACGCATTTTATGTAGAAACAAAAGCAATAACACAATATAATTTGGCTATTCCAAGATCTGACCACTCTTTAACAGACCATATACCTTGTCAACAGATCCTTGAGCTAGAATCAGTCATTAACATCATTTACATGCTCATGTTCTTATGAATGATTTTAAATTGTCGTACTTAGGCGATTAACTAACGGTTTTCTATAAGTATTCAACGAGTTGAGGTAAAATTGGCTAACTATGCTAAACAAATGTTGAAAGTTATGAAATGAAAAATTGCATAAACATAACGTCTCGTTTGTTTAGGTACATTGTCGAGTTAAATGTACATTAATGATGCTAGGATCAACGGCACCACACCATGTTAGCAAGTGAATAGTTTTAGTATCATTTTGCACTGTCTTTGTTGTTGAATTATGTACAGAGTTTATAATATACCTACCCAGCCTATCTACGATTATAACAGTTGCCAGTTTCAACTTTTATTTGTTCCACATTGATATTCAAAATTGGAGTCAGAAAGATCGAATCATTTGGACGATTTTATTACGTGTTCTAGTAACATAGAATGAAGAAGAGTTTTCTTCAATTTATATGAAAATGATCAGAAGATTCCTGTCTTAATCTTATAATAGCAACACCCCTGCTATCAAAACTGAACAAACAAATCAATTTTGTTGCAGTTTGATGCGTGTAGTGCATGCTACGCATAATTTTGTTCAATAGTGAACAAGCAGAAAGAACAGACTTGCTTACGTGGGGTGTACCATACTGATTGCACTGATATTGAAAGTGTACCATATTCAATGACACTACTACTTATACGAATGTGTTCTGACCAACACTATTTGTTCCAGCGTTGCGAACTGGGTTTCGCTAACACCTGTTGCTGTTACAACTGCTAGCTGAATTTTGTTGGCGAATGGTCGGAAGGCAGACATTTTGTGCAAAATGGTGGAGTGAATGCTGATTACTGCTGTATTTTAGTTATTCTCGCTGTCCCGAACAGCAAATGGTGTGTCTAGTACACTCAATTGTAAATCAATCAAATAAAGCTTAAATGCCAAAGTGAAAATAAATTGTTCACCCGTGCTGATAGTATGGGCAGTTTTAACACCATTCACCACATAAATAAAATTACAAATGAGGGAATTTTGGAATAGGACAGTTTGGCATCGTACGCTCGCACACGGTTAAGTTAAAATGCATGCAGTCACAGGTTAATCTGGAAAGCATGAAATCGAGGTATGGCAGGGGACTATTCGTGCCTGATGAAGGATGTTTCAGTAACGTACCACGTAACCGTCGATTTGTGTCAGACCAGTCCAATTTGATGATTTGTTGCACAGATTTGTTGACTGGGACTTGAACAGTAGTAAACGAAACAGGAAGTACCGGAAGCGGAATCATTTGTTCGGCAGCATGATAGAAAGATGATTTGTTTTGAACTCGTCCTTTTTGATAGTTGACTGTATGAAACGAAGAAATACCGTTTGGAATCTCGGAATACAACGGCAGAGCTGATTTGAGTAGCGTTTCTAGTTGTGTTGTATCGATTAGAATGCGTTTCGGATGCAGAGAACCAGGCCAAGATACGTAGAACGTCCTTGGTTTGACACGGAATCTTAATATATCCTTCATGGCTGGTTTGGGTTGTCGTTTTCTAATCTGGCTGGCAATCGTTGTGTTATGTTCCATCCGGTTATGTTTCGTTGAATTATACTCAGTCGTAGCTTTAGGTTCAATGTTAAATTTCAGAGTAGAATTATTTTCCGCGTCACCTTTATCCTCGTCAAGCTCACGATAATCACACAAGCATCGTTGACAGCCGTCCAAATCAGTTTGCACGAAACACGGCAGAGAACACCTGATTGTGTCTAAATATCGACAATAGCCTGGGTACGGCGGTATGGGTGGAAATCGAATTTGTCCACGTAACGTCTGCAATTGCCGAGGATGATAATTTTTGACTGTTTCAGGACTATGAACCTTTGAAAAAGCGTATTCGTTTTTCGCTTCCGAGATTGGCTGTCGTCTGCGAAGTACAGCCGAAAAATTTATTTTTTGCGAGTTTTTAGGCAAATTGTTCGTAACCCCGCGTTCGTGATGAAAACGTTTGGGCGCTTCAGTAAGTATAGGAGCTTTTGTTTCTTGGTTTAACGGTTCGTTAGCATCCGTTACCTGTAAGTCAATCTTTCGCTCAGCGACAGGTTTAATATCTCTATAGTCACATCGGCAGTACTGACAACCATCTTTTCCGGTTTGCACAAAACACGGCCGGAAACAAAATGCCCGATTCATTAACGGACAGTCTCCAGGATTCGGTACGCGAGGTCGAAAATCATGCGTTAACTGCTTTGTGGTCGTTGTTGGGTGTGTCGTTTTTGTAGTACCAATTCCTGATACAGGAACACTTAACTCGTTCCCCTTAGTACTAGCAGTTACGGAATTGGTCAAAACAGTAAGGAAATTTATCTGATTATTAGGTAAAGTAGGAATTCCAGAGCCAGAAGTCGTCTGATTGATAGGGTTCTGAACGATATAAGTAAGTTCTAGGTCTGATTTGTCCTGTACTGCTGAATGTTGTCCACGAGGAACTAAGTCAGTTTGAGATTTATTCGCGTTATAAAAAGCACTAAAAAACTGTTTAGAAGCTAAGTCATCAATGTGGTTTTCATTAGTATTTGGAATTTGTGCTTGCTCTGTCTTACGCCTAGTATTTGTATGGTACCTAATATTTTGCAATTTAGAAATTGAGTTGAATGTATTAGACGAATTAAAGATATCAGATTTATTGAAAGTGTTATCTTCAACTGCTACTTGAATCAGTTCTATATTACTACCATTTCGAGGTTCATTGAAAATACGTAACAAGCCTACGAGTTTTTTATACGGTACAGAACGGTTATCGACGCCGTAAGAGATTGAAGTACTGTCTGTTATTTTATCAAGAACACCAGAGATGGAACCATTTGCCTCGATGCCGTTAATTTCGAATCCTGGTTTCGAATTGTCAGACTTAGGAAAAGGTGTAAGTGTCAGAGTGGGCAAATCTTTGTTTACACTTGCGCCCGGCGTAGAATGATTACCTGCGAACGCTCCACTTCCTGATGACGGAAAAGGGTTGCTGCCGTGGTTAAATTCGCTCAGTGAATTTAACAACACTGAACTTTCCAAATGTGTGTTTAAAAGTTGTGAATGTGTTTGATTTTGTCGTCTGCTACCTGGATTGATTTCTAAATCATTGCAAATGCATATTCGGTCACAAGTGTCTACATCAATGTGCAGTTCACACTTATTCTCACAGTTGAAACGTGTCGAATTTAGCTTAAGTGCACAGTTGCGGATCCAGTGAGCGATTTGTTGTAGAACAGTTTGATGCTCATCACTCAAGTTTGACGTATTTGTCGATGATCCCAGACCAACCTCACTTAGACGCTCAATTCTTGATGTCAACGCTGATACAGGTTCAACCACCTCGTCGTTTTTATCCGAATTCTTGTCGTTGGGGCAAACGCACTTGGTGCAATGGTTTGATGCTTCTTGCAGTTGTTCAAAACAAGGAAAACTACAATTTCTAGTTTGCGTACAGTTTGGCATCAAAGTTTGGAGCAACACTGGGCTAATAGTGTCATAACTAGGTGCATCTGTGGAATTTTCAAACAAGAAACCTTGTTGTTCCACAGACAGCTTACATACACATGCAGGGCAACCATAGCGATCTGTGTCTGGTCGACACGGAAACGAACAGATAAAATTTTTCGATTGATGGCATGAAGGTCGTGTAGTTGTTTGGTTTGTTATACGAGATGTGTTAGCTTGCATCGTTCCAGTGTTTAGTTTCCATAATGGTGCTGCACTTTGCTTCACTGGTAATGCATAGTTAAGCGAAGCGTTTTCGGTGTCGATCCCTTGAAAATTATTGCTCTCAGAACGCAAAGCGTTACCTGGGTTTTCCCTCTTGATGTCAGAATCCTCAAAAACCAAATAAGGTTCTAGCATTGCCGTCAGCGTAAGGGTGTCCATTGTTGTGAGTAGTTCAAGTAAGTTGGCAATTTCATACCTGTTCAGTGGTAAAGGAAACGATGGACTTTGATTTAAATTCCAATCTGATGGAGAGTTTAATACGGCAGCATTGCCGCATTCGCATTCGAAACATCCCGCAGAATTAAGAGTTGCCGTACACGGCTGCTGACAGGAGTGACTAAGACTTTGAGGATACAAGCACGCTATTGGCTCAAGTGAGTTTTCCTGAGGAAGCAAGTTTACTAGATACTGTGGCGAGATACCTGTAATCGAATGTAGTTTTATGCGCATATTGTAATGCAAAGTTGGGATTTTGCTGCAAAATCATATAGCTTAACCGGAAATGCTGTAACAAACGTTAACGATAAAATATTAGGTGTAATTGTACAAAGATTTTTGTTTTAGATTGCGTTATACGCATGGACAATTAAAATTTACCAGCTTTTCCAGTAGGAATTTATCAACATATTGCTTTCAATCTTTACATGAACTACTTTTCTTACAAACAAATGAGTAATAAAAAACACTAAAACGACCGTATGCATTCTAACTGCGACTGTTGAGAATCGTTTTCACTATTCAACACATCATAGATACGAAAAAGTTACTGTATGTAAACTGTGAAGAATTAGATTACAGAACATGCTGATTGACGCATGAAGCACATAATAAGCGGCTTTGTCACAAGGATCGACCGGATATCCGGTTCCGGCATCCGGTATAAACCTACCGGATACCGGATATTTGCGGTAGTGGTTCCAAATATAATAAAACTAATTTTTACATGTCGAAATACTAGATATTTTGCAGCGACTGCAATTTTGGACAAGTCAAGAGTGGACACTGACGTGGAATTAAAAATCCAAGCCAAAATTAATCTTAAATACACAAATACATATTTTTGCACGACGTAAATACTTTCAACAGTGTAAAAAATTAATACCCTATATCCGGTTAACATCCGGCTCCGATTCCGGTACTAAACCTACCTTTTGGCTCCGATTCCGGAATCCGGTTAAATTAGTATCCGGTCGATCCCTGGTTATAACAGGCAGGCATCGTTAGGATTTCATGTCAAAAAACTGGTACACCATGAATAAATTCACTTTGTGATTTGCAAATTGGTCCAAATTGCATATTTTTCTTGTCATTCAAAACATTTTCGTAAGCCATTTCGTTATTGATACACAACGCGTCTCTGGAGTGTGAAACGAACCGGCGAAAGCCACAAATCTAATAAGTTATAACACAAAAAATTGCTTAACGGTTAATTTCAACACTGTTATTAATTACCTTGAGAGAACGGTCTTTCAAATGGCGGTGTAGGCTGCCTACCGACCGCAGGATTGATTTCATCAGGATTCACTCCAGAACAATAGCACTCCTGGCAACCGCTAAGTGCCGTTCGAACCACGCATCCACGAGACGAACATTGTTCACCGTCAATGAAAGGACAAACACCAGGTTCCGGCGGAACTGGTGGCCAGTCGGATGGGCGCTCTGGACACACGCATTCGTCACATCCTAAAATAAACTAACAAATAATTTGATGTAATGAATAAATTTTCATATTCAATTTCAAATCAACAAACGCTTAGTAGTATTCGGCACACGTACGGTCGCCCGCAGAAAATTTTACTTCGGATGGCAGCGAATAATTTACTGCGGAAGAGAGCTCGTGAGCGGCTGGAGTGAAAAGCTAAATAAACGTGAATAACAAGATGGGTAATCTGTAGTACATCAATGGGTTACAGCAAGAGCATCCGTGCCCATCAACTTGTGAGTTGGATAACGTCAAAGGAGCAAAATTTTTTATGAACCAGCATGGCTGGTAAGGCATGGTGGGGGCGTCAGTTGCTTGTAGATGGAGGGGTAGGTAGCCCCGGCACTGATATTAGCGCTACACATATCGTAAACCCCTTACAGCACCAAATTTATTCGCTCACCCGCTGGCGACAGAGACAGGCGACATCCTTGGCTCTCCTCGCAAGGATCAGTCAGCGGTTGACAACCTGGATGCAAAATAGTTTCAACAGGAGACGGAACGAGTTCGGCCGGCGGTTGTGTAGTTATTTCTGCTGCGGGCTGAATTGCCTGCCCACGCTCTAAAATTAGCAATTCGTACTGATTTTTAAAACCCAAAATTTTTACTCCGTAAACAAGTGTAGACCATCTCATTTACAGTAAATCCATTACTTCGTTTGGTGAATACAGCATACAAATGTGACGTACACGGTACGTCGTGGACATTCCAAACATAAAAACGAGGTGTGTATGTCATCGTACCAGGTATGGACAAATGTTGGTAGCGTCGAATTATTTTGCTGCGCAGTTTTCATGTTTATATGTTCAATTAACAACCATTCTGACAAAAGTCATAAGCCCGCATACAGAGTACTTAAAGTTAAATTATCGCTAAACGAAAACCTTTCCAAATTAAAATTACAAAAAATAAACTCGGAGCTCACTTCCAACGAAAAATCTTGCACAATGAATGTCGCATTCCTTTGCATTGTAAAAGTGATTACGATTACCAGCACATCCACCATAGTCAAATGGCAAGCATTCGCTCCTTGCAGCATCGAAATAGTAGCGTTTGACAAAATTCTTGCAAGGTCCAGCATCCTGAAATTAATAATGCTGTCTAACTGTAATTGAATTGTTTTATGGTGCACATATATTCTAACCGAAACCAACGTACGAACATTGTATGCGCAGGCAAGTAAGAAGCTAAACGCAATTTTCTACTAAATCTTAATCTCACTAGAATTCACAGGATTCCGCAAATTCTGCAAAATGTTCAACGACTTACTCAATGTGTGTTATTGAAGCAATTTTAAATAATGCTATGAGATATCAACAACATTACGAGTGCCTATGGGTTTGCGTTGTTCTTCACAATACAATTTCTTGGGATCAATTAGGGTCGTAGCCACGATTTCTTTGTGCATTGGGATAATGGCATAAAAATATAATTATGAGCGAACATGCGTAGCGAGTGAGCAAATTTTGTTGACCTATACAATTCACTATGTTATCTTAAAGGTTGCAATATGCTTCTACTTGTTTCCCGATAAATTTCGTGGAAAAGTTATATACCCACTACGCCCATACAAAGTTTGTCATCTTACCATCGGCTGTTGGCATTTATCGACGATTGGCAGCCCTGAAATTGAATATGTTAACTTTAATCATTGCAACTAACGTCTGAGAATAATTAAATACTAAAAATTAAAACAATCGTTTGAATAAATCTGCTTTATACGAAATTACGGCTGCGACAATATAACTGTGACGTTTATACAATCGAGTTCAATTATTCTCGAATTTGATCCTAGGCTTTTACAACCTAGCGACATAATTCATTTTCCTAGCTAACTGAAAAAATACTATATATATTTTTTACTGTTTTAAATCCAATCAATTGCAAATATTCAATTGTGGCGGCGTCTTTTTAAGAAGGCATCATTTCAAGGTTTTGTAAATTTTTTACTCCTTCACCAGACCTTAGGACATTGTGAAATTTCAGCACCAGGGTTAGGATTATGCTTATTAGTTTGCAAAATGTATGAGTGTCCTTTTTTAATGCTAAAAGTTAAATTGCAAAAATTAAAATAATGTCAAAAATTGTACATATTGTGTGACACACTACGGTTATCAGCAAAATTTTGAATGTTGGTTAATACCTCAAATTTTGAGCGATATTCCAAAATGTAAAACTTTGCTGATAACCGATGTCTGTATGTACTTGTGAAAGTCTTCGAAAACCATTAATTTCTGTACTTGACTTTAGTTAGAAGTAGGTTCGTTTTGAGAAAAATGTAAACTATGCCTGAAGAAACAAGCGTCGAAATTATCGTTAAAAAACTATCCGCATGCATTAAAAACAATGACAATTTTTAATTGCCTAATTAGAGCGCGAGACTTCATTTGGCTTGGCGTCCCTCAAATAAGGCGACAGTGCAGATACAGTTGTAGCAAAATTCCGGGGTTTCAATTTAGAGTTTTGAGCCCGGACCCGTAGGCTGTAGCCTAGTTATCCTACATTGACACACCCGTACTAAATTCGGGAAACAACCCACCGACCACGCAACCTAAAACTTGAACCACTACAAAAGCCAGGTGTTATTTTGCATTAACAAATTGACTGAAGCCCATTAACACATGAAAGTTGTTGCAGCGGAAACTAGCTGCTGCAACTTGCAGTTACAAGTTTTGTTCGAAAACCCATAATACAAAACTTGCAGCTGGCAGTTGCTGATGCGTGTTCCCGCTACAAAAATTTACACCATTAAATTTTGTTTTAAGTGTTGCTTCCAATGCAGTTTGGAGAGCTTTATAATTAAGTATATATTTAAGTCACTGACTAAATTTGATAGATTATAAGTTTACCGTTCAGCTATACTAACCTTAGTCCAATTGTAATCGTACACTCATGGTGCCTTCTTAATATAAAGCAAAACTGTTACTTTCTTGTTGTGACAATGGCTGACATTTGGCGTTAATTTATAAGTAATTACTTAAGTATGCCTTACGTAAATACTTAAGTAAAATTTCGGAAACACAGCCATTGACTGCTAAACTAATTGACATAAGATAATTAAGTTATCTTTGCGATACTGAAAAGTACCTCGTGACAGTCCATAACTTATGACCAGATAAATTTAAATGTATTATATATGTTAGTAATGCAAAAACTTCAACAAAAATTAAACACATGCTACGAACATATGAATAAAACGAGACAACACACAACTTTGGAAGACAATTACCACTGGAATTTGGTGCAATAACTTCTGAAAGAGCAGGCGGAATAACTGGTAACAGGGTTACAAACAGCGCTCCATCACCAGATCCAAGCGAGTCCTTACGACCGTAACCGTGGATTGACGTAGATCGCGTGCCATTTAGATAGATCGTGTTTTCCTTTGGTTTCAGCTCGTTGTTTACTGTCAATAGCGCTGTTTCCAAAGCAGAGTTGTGTGTTTGATTTATGGTACCAGTGTTTGCTTCCGGAGTAAATTCTTGCTGCTGCTGCTGCTGCTGTTGGTGTTGTTGTTGATGCTGTTGTTGTTGTTGTTGTTTTTGTTCTTGTTGCTGTTGTAGCTGTTGTTCATCATCTGAAAACACTTCTTGTTTCGAGTTAGACTCCAATTCCAGTCGAGGTGTTAGATGTGTAGTTGACTCAAAAGCGGTAATTGTTGTTGCATATGTTGCAAGATTTCTTGCGGCAGTATTCGGCGCTACCTGGGAACCAACATCTGAGTTAGACAAATCTTGAACAACTGACTGTGGAGACCGATCCGAACATACGCAGCGTTCACAGCCTGCAGCGTCACTGATCACAAAACACGGCGGATTTGGACAAAACCTGCGGTCTGTTTTCGGGCACGTTAGGCCTAGCGCTGAAATACCACAAAGATTAAAGCAGAAACATAGTTAGCGAAAATAATTTTGGCGTTTATGCCCTAAAAATGATAATCAGCGATAATACTCTGTCTGCTTTGCGTATATAAAGTTAGTGCAAAATGTGAAATTCAGTGAAAATTTTGTAAATGTACAAATAAGCGATTACCAGTTAGCATAAGCATTGTTACTGTTACTAACAAAGTGATGAAAGCAGTTATAAAAATTCATAAACATTCCAACTCAATTTAACTAATAACATGTAGAATGGTCAATGCTTGAAACTTTGGCCAATGTTTCCTATGAATGAAGGTAGTTTTTTGGTTGTTGTACAAACTCAAGAAATGCAAACCAAAGACTTAATAGCGAAGACTAATGGCCCATGTAACTTTTAGGACAGTCCGGTTCTAGTGGGTCTATAAAAAAGTAGGTTTAGATTCTAGATTACATTTTTTGCTTAGGCTTAGGCTTAGGAACACGGTTTTACAACGCTTAGGCTTAGGCTTAGGACTACGCTTAATCTACTGTTTACGTCCCTAAAAGTAACATTGGCCGACTTAATAGACAATTCTATTTTCCTCAGTAATACAGTCAACTACACGTCATCACTGCCAAAAAAGCCTTTTGCCTTTACCCAACCTCACAGATATAAATTACTATGTTGTAGCGAGTAAGCATTAAGTAATAAAAGTTAAGTTAAAATACAGAACAAACACGCAGATAGTTTCAAGACCGCATATCGGTCGTGAACACAATTTCATTAAATTGTTGATAATTGCCCAATTTTACTAATACTGTAATTGCAAATTTTGATACATCTCGCTGAAGCAGCGTCTATAAAACATCTTACAAGCTTGCTAAAAACTGGAAAACGGACACATTTTAGACAGAATCGTTCGATCACAACATTCAAGTACTTACGTTCGGTTTTTAGAAAATGAAACTGCATAACATTTTGAATGTGATGTTAGTTTCGCTTTGTAGAAATTGTTGTTAATATAGTTCATGTTTCGCTTCGTTATAAGGGTGAACAGAAGTACGACTTTGTGTATTCCATCAAATTTAACAAGTTTTATGAAGTCAAAAAGCTAAAAACATATTCTAAATACCATCTTATTAAATATTGTTAGTAAAGCATTACAGTAAAATGAACACTTCATCTTACATGCAATTGTGGTAGACGGTAACCCAGTCGGAATAGGTCCTCTTCTTGGCGGAGGTGTCGTTGGATGTGTAAATATGCGTCTTGTTTGAAATACAGGAGGCGGTGGTGCTCGAGTAGTAGTTGTCGGCGGCAGAAATCTCCGAGTTGGTTGAAGATTGCGGGGCAAATCTGCTGCAGTGGCTACTCTCGGTGGTTTTTCTCGTCGCCGACTTGCCGATAATTTTTGCTCCTCGTTGCCTTCAGCTCTTGGCGGTTCAGGATACTGGCCTCCCGAAATGCCTGACGGTTGCGGTTGTACTGGCCGTTGGAGCGATTGTTGCTGCTGGATTTGCGTTAGGCGTTCATTTTCTTGTTGCTGTCTTCGAATTTCTTCTTGCTGCCGTCGTTGTTGTTCTTGTTGACGTTGCCGGTTGAGCTCTTCTTGTCGTTGTTGTTCTTCTTGTTGTCGTTGTTGTTCGCGCTGTTGTAATTCAGCTTGTCGCTGTCGCTCTTGTTCTTTTCGACGCAATTCTTGTTGTTGCTTCTGGTGTAGTTCGTTGGTTTGTTGTTCGCTTTTAGTTTCTTGGCCAAATGTGTTCTGTTGAAAGTTGTTTTGTGATGGATGAACTACAACAAAAGCGCAAGTTCTCCTCAGTTGAAAATCCGGGATTTTTCAGTGGTATGATATAATATTTTGCAGTTTTTTTAAACCGAATTTATCAAATATTTCGGTATTTTAAGATTCACAAATTGTGCCGAATGCGCAAAAATTTTTTGACCCTGTGTTGTATTTTTGTACAATTTAAAACGTCCCGCAGCCACAAGATCACTTAATGGTTCCCAGTATACCTACTATAAACGGCAAGTTATAAATTTGAACGAATTGTTTTAATGCACCATCGTAATTACTTTCATTATTCAAGCCAATCACTGGATGAGGTGTGGTCAAACCACAATCGCACACCAGACAGCCTTTGTAGTCGAAGTATTCGCGACAAGTACTTCGACATGCGGTTGGAGGCGGCGGACATCGAACCGGTGCTGAAAATGTAATAACCAGCAAGCGATAAAACGACGTTTTCATCCGGTCTTAAGCACTAATAAACAAGCCAGGACTAAAATATTCCATTAAATTTGTCTACTTAAAACCGAACAAATTAAGCCTTATCAAAATATTCAGCAATTTATATACCATTCAACGCAGTTTGTCAAGTTTAGTCGAATAAGTAAATTTTATTGGTATCTCAACGCTGGTAAACGAGGTAGGTATACTTAACTAATTGAATTGGCGCCTTTAGAAACCGCGGCCACTGTATAGAATAGGGCCGTAACAGTAGTATAAGCATATTCGTAAGCCTAAGTCTAACAATAAGTTTAAGATTGAGCTTACATCTAAGTCTAAACCTAAGCCTACGTTTAAGCAAAAAATTAGCTTAAAGCTTAAGCTTATTGTATTGCAATCCAGCAGAATAAGATTTCCCCCTTGATATTTACATGGGTCCACTAACCGGGTGACAACACAATATTTGACCATCTCGTTAACTTATAATAATATAGCTACAAAATTAGCACCAGACAACTAAAAACGTCAACTGTATAGAAAGGTACTGTAGTGGCCCGAATAAGAGGGGGTAATAAAATGGGGTCCCCATTTTGAGTCCCAATCAATAAAAGTCCGTATTTCTAATAAGAGTCCGTAGGCGGATAGAGTCTCTAAACAGTAATTAGATTCCATCGGATAGTTGCAATACCGATATATATCAGCAACAAAGGGTGGCGGATGGCTGGTTAAAAATAAATAACAGTCCGTAACCGTATATCGGAGGGTGTCCTCAGGAAAGGCGAAATCAATATCAGTTCCCCTCTTATTCGGATTGCTACAGTATATAAAATATTGAGCTTCTTAGCAAAAAATTTCAGTTCCAGGAAGGGGTTTACGACCTGAGAAAATTTCAGTTGTTAAAAACTCAAATTTGGGAGTTGTATGATTAAGAGAGGTCATGAAATGTTTAAGCATTCAGAAAAGTTTACATTTGATTATTTTCGAGCAAAAGCCGCCATAACAAAAAAGACCTTAAGTTATTCAGATCAGTAAAGTAATATGAGGCTTTTCTACACAACATCGAATTTACAAACTTACGTTCAGTGGGTCGTACACGTGGTGGACGCCGTTGCTGAATAGCTGGAACCGGAATAAAAGGCGGTTGCGGAACACGGCTAAACTGCAATTCCGATTGCTGTGGTTGTTGTTGTTGTTGTTGTTGTTGTTGTTGTTGTTGTTGTTGTTGTTGTTGTTGTTGTTGTTGTTGTTGTTGTTGTTGTTGTTGCTGATTTTGTTGCCGGTGGTGCAGTAGTGATTGTTGAAACTGTTGTGTCACTTGAAACTTTGGACGAATACGACCTCCTGTCAACCCGACCACAGCTGGAACTTGCTTACAGTCGCATACCAGGCACCCTTTATAGTCAAAATATTCGCGACAACCAGGGGCGCTACACTCGAGCGGCTCGGGTGGACAGCTTTTTCTTGGCTCTTTGGGTTTTTCACTCTCGCCAGACTTTCCTTGAGAAGTTTCAGCTAGTTTGACGAATTTGGACGCTGGATGTAACAAATACATTTAACATTGCAACGATATTGCTATTAACTAATATCAAGCAAGAAAGGCTGATCACGCTTTAGACAATGCCATGGATTAAAGCTTAGCCAGACGACGGCCCTACTTTAAGAGTAGGTTTATTAGATGTTTTGACCGCTGTAAAGCACCTCGAAAGAAATTTGCTGCATAGGGCGTTCAAGAACAAAAGTGTTGTGTTGAAAGCGAATATTCAATTAATGATAAACATTTTCCTCTTCAAGAGTATTGCAGTAAAATGCAACTGGTCAGTAATTTTTCATAAGTCAGAGGTCAGTAATTTTTCATAAGTCAGAAACTGTCTTATGGTTAAGAAAGTTTTACATAGCATGAATATATTTCGATCGTCAGATATGAGAGCAACTATAAGTTTGCAATTTTGCTATTCGCTGTACACCTGCTTTTCGTGTTTATAAATCCGCTGTGAAGCAGTTGAATATTCCTTACACCCTTTCTATATGGGGAAACCACAAGGAAAGAGTTGTCTGTTCGTCGCGGAGAGCAAGCTATTAAAAGTATACATCATGTATAAACTGTAAATTGCATACAAACAAAAAAATCGAGGGTAAAATAGGGAACAGTTGATATAATCACCATGTTAATATGGCTTGGAATTATGAATATTGGACACAGGAAAGGTTCGAAGTATAATTTTCGACATACCAAATCGGTTGTTACTGATTTGCGCGTAGGCTGGATACACGCGAGTTTTTTGGTACGAAGAACCTCGACGTGGCCAAAGACGTAAATTTTCCCACTCCACAGCCCAAATTTTGCCATGTTTTGCCGTAGGCCGTCGCAAGTTTGGTCCTAGTTTATCATAGCAATTGTAGACATTGTAGCAGGAAGTATTTAAATACACGTATTATCATTTATTTTCCAAAATATTACCACCGAAAAACGGCAAAACACTGAATTTACAACGTTTCAATGTTGTGTTGTTCCAAAGAATTTATCTAAATCTGTTACAGTTTGCTGTAGTACGCTTGAGAGATAACGTGTAATTGCAAATAGGCACCATACGACAATCAATCACAAAACCCACACGTCATAGTGTTTGGTAGCTTTTCTTTAGCTCAAGCCTACGCCTAAATCTAAGCCAATGTCAAAGACTAATCCTTAGCTTGAGTTACCCTAAATCTTTCGACTACTGTAGAGCAGTATGTTACAAGAGCTGATTAAACATTACGCTATACTTACGATCAACTCCAGAACAATCACATGATCGGCATCCGTCAACTGTTAACACTACTTTACACCCGTTTTCAATACATCCAAGCGGAACTGCAACACATTTGTTGTCGGACACAAACGAGCGTGGCAAATCGCTTGGACCAACAGCGGTCAGATCTGATGACACTTCTACAAAAATTAATACACTAAAAGTAATGTATAATGTTATATTCTAAAAGTGCTTTCTGTGCAACAAAACTGCATCCAGTATTGACACCCAAAGCGAAAGTTTGTACAACATAAGCTTAATCCAAGCAAGCATACATGAATACATGGTAAACTGCAAAAATTAACCTTTCCAATTATAAATAGTGATGCTACATCAATTATTGTGACTGAAAACATATCAGTGGTAATACAGAAATGACTTATAAATCAGTGCGCAACATTTGAATCATTTAGCGAAAGAAATTTTTTTGCTATCTTTGATTCCTTAAATATCTGAAGCCTGCACTGCAAAAAATGATGAGCCAAATTGACTCTCTCTTAAATAGGCTCTACGGGACTACACATACTGAGTTAGTTTCGACTTACTAATTCGCACGGTTGACACTGGCGGAGTCGAATTTTTACTCAGTTTGTGTAGTCCCGTAGAGCCTATTTCGGAGAGAGTCAATTTGACTCACCATTTTTTGCAGTGTGTAGGACTTTGCGCGAGGTAGCGATACACTCGCTGCCGTATGAAACGAAATAACTGCTTATCACAATTACAATAAACTATAAAGCCTACAAACATTAAAGCTATACCTTGTGTCTAAATTGCAATAAGAGTATACAAGCAACATCATCATGCAACATATAATATATACAGATTTCACAGTCCACCACAACACATGTAGTTATAAGAGCAGAACAAATATTAAAATAAAATAATAATGCAAAAAATGAACTTATCCACACTTTGCCACTAAAACGAGTAGAGACAAGGCACTTGCGAATTCTACAGGTTAAATAGTATAACGCATCATCTGCTTCATACGACCATTAACGTTGCAACCGTAAAAATGAGCTACAAAAGTTTAAGTCAAATCCTTGATTAAAGTGGCAGATTGTGGGAAATGCAATATAAACAGTGAAAAACTTAAAACACAGCGCATTACGAAAATGATTCAGTTTAAAAAATTTTGGTTCTTTGAGCATCAACACTGAATACATGCGGACATGACAGTGAACAATAAACCGATCATGCTGTTCTGTAACCACAAAGCGTCGCTAAAGGTGATTCGTGTGGTGAATTGTTGCTGTTCGGCAGTCAAGATATACCTGAAAATATACCAAATTGTATGCGATGGGCAGCAGCTTTGGGACACGCGCATGATGGGCAACCATCAATATCGATAACACGAAAACAAATCGAACGCCCGAGTAATGCGTCACAGTCAACAGGAACACAACTGGATGCGTTTCGTCCCAAGGTGTCGGGCAACAATTTTGCATTGGCGTTGGATCGTTTATCTGTAATTAATCAGTCAAACAAGGTCAAGTCTGGCAACAATGACGTTAAAGAAACTTTGTTTCTGGATCTCAGTTTAATACCGTAATAACAACGATCATATGGAAGCTTTCTGCTCCGAACATTTTCGATAATGATGTTCCCTCGCAGGTAGAATTCGTAAGATAAGCGGAAATAGAAATATCCATTGATCATCACTGACTACGACCTGATATTGTTCCAAATGCGGAGCCATGTATAGAACAGTGCCGGGTCGTTTTCCGGAGGGGCTATAATAGAGTCAGTTTAAGCTTTAGACTAATTTTTTTGCTTAGGTTTAGGCTTAGGCTTACGCTTACGAATAGGCTCATCCATACGCTTAGGCTTAGGCTTACGCTTAGGAATAGGCTCATCCATACGCTTAGGCTTAGGTTTAGGCTTAGACTTAGGCTTAGGAATATGCTTACACTACTGTTCCGGCCCTGTTCTACACACGGGCTCAAATGTGTTTGATTTTAAAACAAAAGATGACACATATACGTAGCATAAATTAAAACTCTGATTACTTATGAAAATGAAAACCAATTACTACACCACTGAAATATATCTTAGATTTCAGTACGACTAACTTGAATTTGTTTTAAATCGTCGATGTTTTTGATCACAAACGCACTTTTTACATCCATTGGCCAGAGTTTCAAAATGGCACGCTAAATTCACACAAGAACCAACCGGTGGGCACAAATCATGGTCGGGGTTTTGATTGTTAGGGCTACCACGGTTGATATTTGTGTTACTGCTTGATAATATGGCTCTGTTTGTGTTTGCCCGAAATTTAGGTTCATGAAAATTTTGACCTGTTATATTATTCGTGCCAGCATTAAATGGTTTGCGTCGAATTTTATCGTTATTGAACTTATCGTCTTTGGTATATTTCAGTGGAGACACAACACAGTTACATTCGGGACATCCGGTAGCCGGATTAATATACGGCAGACACCATGGCTGAATAGATTTACAATCAAACGTTGCATTGCACACTTTGTATTTATTTTCAGCGTTTGAAATTGCTCCAGGAACGCTAGCAGCAGTAATTCTCGACTGGTTGTTTGAAACGGAATGTTTATCTGATGTTTCTTGAACCTGATCACTATTCAAATTTAACTCCTCTCTGGAAGAAATAGCTCTTACGTTAACACCGTCGTTAGGCTCTGATATGCTAGGCTTCAGTTTGCACACGCAAACCGGACATTTTCCGAGCCTTGGTACCTCAAAACAAATTTCGTCACGGTGCGCCGGTAGGCAGAGTTTACCGGTGCAATCGTTTGTTGACCCAATGCCTCGTGACGCTGAGCTAGGAGAGTTATCTTGTATTCTAAACCCTGGCAAACCATCGTACAGACTCACAGTGTTAGGACAAACGCATTTCGGGCAAGAACCTGCTGATGCCTGAATTTCGATGCAAAGCGGATTCTCTTTAGCGCAATTGAGATGCTTGCAGCGGTTTTGGCTACCGTGAGGTGATCTGCTGATAGTGCCATGAGTAACCGTTTCCTGAGCTTGCAACGGCGACAGGGTAGTTGTAGTAGAAAGCAATTCAGCATGCTGTAAACACATGCATTCTGGGCAGGCATTACGATGGCGAACAACAAAACAATCTAATATATCACTTGCGCAATTGATTTTTGGACAATTACTCAGTGAAAATTCGGATATTCCTGGTGAAACATGTGATGATGTCGATTTAGACGATTTATTTTTATTTGTAGACCGAAATTCGCTGTTTGAAGATACTCTACTTTTATTACTATTGTCATTAGCTGAACTAGGCGAAACTAAATCTGCTATGTTACAGACACACACCGGACATCCGGTAACATCACGGTCAATAATACAACTAGGATTAGGGCAGCGGGCCACAGGGCAACGATGTGCTTTTGTATCTGATACGCTTTCGCTGCTATTTGCAGAGAATGCTTTGTTTGGTTTTCGTGAGCGGCAAACACACTGCATACACCCTTCAGGTTCCAGTGTTACAAGACATGTCTTATGCTTGTCTGAAATACATTGGGCAGGTGCATTAGCACACCGAGAAAGAACTTTTGATTTTATCGACTTTTTTTGAAAATTTTTAGCCGTTTCTGTCACCTTTGTGGACTTATTTTTGTTCTTAGCATTAAATGATGGACGAGGATGCGGAATCGTCACTTTAGGAAACACTTTAATCGGGGTTGACTGTTTGTTAGACTTTGAAAAAACTTTCAAACTTCTCGGTTGAGTTTTAGATGATTTCGATTGGTTGTTGCTTGGACGACGTGACGTCGTTTTTGTTAAAGGAGATGATGGACAAAAACACGTTGGACAGTATGTTACGTGCGCAAATGTTCTATCACAACGGCCTGATTTTCGACCTATTGAGCATTCAATTTTTGGAGGTGGGCACGTTCTTGACAAAACCAAAGGTCCAGAGTGTCGTCGACTACTACTACTACTTGCGACAACCCTTAGCGGTTTGTGGGTTAACGTTGTCTCGGCTTTTGCTGATGTTCTGCGTGTGATTGGATTGCTATCTGATGGGATTCGTAATCGAACGGTAATGTTCGTTGGAACTTGTATTTTTCGCGGGGAGATTGTCGAAATCTTTTGAAGTTGTTTTGGAGCGATCCGATGCGATCTGGTTCCTCAAATTAAAACAATTGTCGTTTCTAAAACACCATTTTTGCAATGCGGCTTAGGTTTTTCATTCACCAAATATCAATGAAACCTAAACAACGTCTCCTTTGTATCAAACTTACGACTGACTTGAACATACAAAACATGAAACAGCATTTCAGTCCTTTGAGTTAATAAAATCTGTGCTTAAGAATTAATTACTTTAGCAACAGATAATTATTGACAAATCCAATTTCTACTATCATTTACATTTGATTATGCAATAGGAACTACAACGTTGTTCGAACATTCTTTGTCCGACATAATATTCGGTTATTTCAACCAGGAGTGGATGATACAAGAGTATGCAATTGTTAGGGTTTCAGACTCCGTCTTATTTAGAGGGGATACAACCTGTGTGAACCGTGGCACTTTATGTACCCGGCATCAAAAATGATCCCCTTATAATTAAATTTAGGGGTATTGCAGGGGACAGCGATCCCCTCTAAATAAGGGTGGTCCGCCAAAAACGTAACACCCGGTGGTACATTTTGTACCATGCGGAATGAGCCGAGTTGCATACTCTTGCTAACGAGTGTAAAATGAACTCTTGTTTCAACTAACCGAACGTAATCACATGACTATCACCGTGAACACTGCTGTCGTGGATGTGGCGGAGTTTACTGGAATCAGCAAAATGTGAAGATGTATTTGCGAACTGCGTATTTTTCGCTGGCGCTGATATGCGGCTGTTTTGATCGTGAGAAATAGCGAAGCTGACTGAATGATGAAACTCAGACGGTTGCTCTACGTTTGGTCCTGCGAAGCGCCTGATTGCATTGAAAGTAGTCCGTTGCTGAGGTTGTGTTACACTGTGTTCTAAAAATCTAGTGGTTACACTGTGTTTTGTAAGCGAAGTGTCTAATCTTTAACTGCATCATATTGCAAATTTTATTTGATGTTTTAAACTTTTCACATAGCTGGCATAACGGTACGATCTATAAGCTAAAACCGCTGATTTTGTAGCGCTACGTTAAAGAATGATTCAAATACAAAGTTGCCGAAGCATATAAGCTTTAAAATAGTATTATTTTGCGAAATAATACACATGTTTATTATATTTTTCTTTTGATGTTAATATCAACTCGCTGATAGTTAGTTTACTTAAATTTTTAGTTTAAAGCCTAACAAAACAACATGTGTTGGTAACATTTCTACAACCATATGGCAGCCAAAACATAAATCCACATTGCCTAGTTTACCTGAATGATTATAACAGAAAACTTATTGATTCCGCAATTATTATTAAACTGGTATCGGTTTATGGTTTATTATTTTAAGCTTGTTTTAGCCACCCGCAAAAAAGCCACTTAGAAATATACACTGAAAAGATGGTGAGTCAAATTGACTCTCTCCGAAATAGGCTTTTCCTGAATACACAAACTGAGTCAAAGTTCGACTCCGCCAGATTCAAATTGAGTCGAATTTGACTCAGGTGGAGTCGAATTTCGACTCAGTTTGTGTAGTCCGGAAAATCCTATTTCGGAGAGAGTCAAGTTGACTCTCCAATTTTTGCAGTACAGTTACATCTGTAGAAAACATTCGATGTGTCTCATACCTTTTCCAATCATTTCAAACTCGCTCAAATTACGATCGACCATAATGTCTGCTGAATTGCTATCATCAACCAGTATTAAATTTGGTGCAACCGGACATGCGCACAAATTGCATCCGTGAAGATTATCAACGATTGCAACACAGTTGTGGTCAAAACCATGCGACCAGCAGTCAACTTCTGGACAATCAATGGTGTTGACAGTTTCAGACGCACTGGATGGTCTGTTGTCAAACGCGTGGTCGACTGAATTTAACTTGACCAAAAAGTTGCCTGTTCCAAAATGACGCGATACCGTGCCACCTGGAGGCGGTTCGGTTGCTAAATCAACAACAACAACAGTTAGAATAAATAGCTAATATTTACCAAGGACCGCGGAGAAGAACGTCCGGGGGGCAAAGCCTTCTTCTCATATTTTAGATCCAAAGTTTTTTCAACATTTTAAACACTTGTCCAAAAGTGATGTTTTCGATGTTAAAGAATTTTTAAAAACTTTTGGCGGTTGACGAGCACAAACTGTAGGCTTTTTTTACATTTTCAGTGTTGAAGTTATTATCCGCCAATATCCTTGGTGTGCCCTTGTCTTGTTAGGGACCGGACCTAAGCTTGGTTCAGCGGCAATTCAAACACAGTCAAAGAATCAAAATACGCCTTATGAGCGTCCGGTTGAGATGTCACCAAAAGTCAATATTTGATATGGTTTCTAGACATAAATAAAATTATGTCACAATTTGATGTAATTTTCACAGTTTGTACGAAATTTTTACTCGACATCTCAAATGCTGAGTAGTCATTTCGGTACATGATTACCACAAACTTCTGTACAGATATCTCAAAAGCTTAACGGTAAATTAGATTCCGCATTTTAAAAAATTTTACATACCCACACGTCAGAACTTTCTGGATACTTCACAAAAATTTTATCACATGACCACCCCTACTTCGCAAAACGCTCCGTGTTCCCTGTTCATAGATTTCTGCATTAACTGATATATTAATGATCAAGAGCATAGACATATAAATGACCCTTTATGTTCAAACCGATTTAAGAATTTCTTGAGAACGTTGTGGTCTGAACCATGAGCCAACTTCAAAGTTTTGTTGCGACTTGTGTTGCTACGAACTGCAGAACCCACACAAAAAAGTTAAAGTAATTAAATTACCGAAATGTGCGCAATTCATTATATTAAAGTGAACAAAAGAGTTTACAAGAAGCCGCGGAGTTAAAATAAATTTAAATTAATAAAACAGGAACGCCAACACTACTTAACTTTTAAAACTTGTTCCAGGTTATTTTAGTTCTCATAATATTATGATACAAAAGATAGGAAAAACTATTAATCCGTAACGACACCAAAATTGGTGTGTTTGTAGTTGCAATGTTTTGAAAACAGCTTGTGTTGCTAATTCAACTAGTTTCACTACTATATCTTTATGCTATAATGAGTGTACCTGGTACTGGAATACTAGGTCTTTGTGTCAGACGAGCCGGACGTCGTCGTGTTGTTGTCCGCGGTACTTGTGTTGCTCTTACAACAGGGCAATTGCATATTGGGCATCCGCCCAAAACGACAAGTACACAATCTTCGTTGCAGCTCAGCGCCGGACATTGGCTTGGCGGATGAGCAGATGGTGGTAACGGTCCTAAAATTTTGACAAAAACACATTCAGAAACCAAAAACAATTGTATTTCATAATTTAAACGCGTATCTAAGGAATATATGAGGTAAGTAAAACGCTACACAAAATTAACCGATATTGTTTAGGCTTAGTTTTGATCTAGATAAAAATGTTGGCATATGTTACTTTAAGGGGCATAACAGTAAATTATGCGTGTTCCTAAGCCTAAGCCTAAGCCTAAGCGTTGCAAAAATGTGTCCGTAAGCCTAAGGCTAGGCCTAAGTAAAAAATGTAATCTACAATCTAAACAATCTAAACTTAGTCTTGTAGACACTCCAGAAAACTGGACTCCCCTTAAAGTAAGATGGGCCAAAATGTTGATACAAAAAATACAAATTCTGTCCCATTTAGAGCTGTTGAATTTAGTTTGCTAACGTGTTCTAGTCATCTTTTAGTATTGCTAACCCATATTAGACAAAACTATTTTACAATAACAACTTGAGATTTCCGCGATATCGTAAACACAAATAAAACAGTCTTAAGTTTTAATACCTAAGCTAAACTGCTAAGTTTCTCTTCACTACAGCTTACCTTTTTGCATTCTTTACTATTAATGTTATACCTAAGGTTATACTCTTCATTGTGCAATATTTGCTAGGAGTCTAAAAACAAAAGCTTGGCAAACAAAAGTGTAGTATGAGCGGTGATGCTTACAAACGCAATCATAGCTGTTGAAATATGGTGACACAAAGCAGAAACTGACGAGTGCAGTGAGTGATTTGAACTCAAACCGAGCTAAATCATAATTTAAACAATAAATTTCTACATTTATATTTACTGAATAAATTTCTTCTATTGCCTATTATATTCAGAAATTAACTATTACTACAGGTTTCTGTACGTAAACAATGCTATTTTCTGCTTTTAGAGGTTGTAAAATGCGTTTGCAAACTTGACGAAGTATATATCTAAAAGAGCATCTGCCATTTTTACGGTATTCCAATTGGTTTACTTAAGTTAAATTTTAGTCATCTTTTACCTGAATTGAATATATATATATATTAACAAGTTCAATAACAATCTTTCTGCTTAATTCAGCTATTTTTAAGCGACTCAGCGATCACTATTTGATTCCCGTTTCTTTTAGTTTTTTTCAACCTCTCTTCATTTCTGCGTACAGACCAGTACGGGTTTCGTCGATATGGTCAGTTTTTACACGATTTACCGGCTGTATTTAATCTGTTACCGTTTTGTTCATTTTTTTATTTTTTCTTTAGTTGCTGTTGCTACGCTAATATGTTTGTTTAAGATAATTCATCGTAAAAATATTTTTCATAAACGATAACCCCCAATGCACCTACAGATACTGCTAAGCATGGCACAATTATTTTTTGCGAAATATCATCGCTACAGCGACTATAGTGGGAAAATACTGTTTCCGGTGGAACTCGACATTTGTTACGGTTCAAGTATTAATTGAAATAGCCACAAAATTTCAATATTTTAAAATGGCACGTCAGTTTTACCACGACGTAACAAACTTTACAGTCTGTTGTAGATTTTAGCGTTTGGCAGTGACGTTTAAACGCTTGGTCGCTTTGCTACCCAGCGAAAGGAATATATAATTTGGTGCCATATTGAACATGGGCCGTGTACATTTGGATAACAGACAGATACATTTGCATTCTCAATTTGTGGAGAAACTAACAAGTCGTGTTTACATACAATCCAGAGAATAGCTAATTGTTTCTGGACCACATACGTTTATTCTCGCTCGCTATGTTCGCTTGAAAGTTATACCGTCCGATTCCATGCTGGCTACGCCCGTAACATTGGAATGGCAAAAGTTTACTCAAATGTTACTGTGAATTTGCAAAATGTTTTCATGTTTTAGAAATTGTAAATTTTAATGTCACCATTCACTCTTGCAATATACAGTGTCGAAAATAGCTCGAACGCCGTTATCAATGCATACCGGCTGGCAAGCAATACCAGTAACACACTGAAGTAGTTCTTGCGATTCCATATACTAAAATTTAGATGTTTGGCTCGGAAAGCCGGATACGTACGCTAAGCTCGTTTAAATTTCAGACATGATTTTCGTACTATCTCATGAAAGCGAACCTTTGTTAAGGTACTACTTTTATAAGTAACCCGGACTAAGTCTGGTGTGTGATTTTACATGCCTACTTTAAATTCTCATTTAAATTCAAATAATAACAAAAAATCAAACAGTGCAACGAAAATAACGAAGTAAAGGTAGCTTGGCATATAATTTTTGAACTTACAAAAATTTGCGGATTAAGTAATTATACAGGTATGTTGACTTAAATATATTTGTTTTTGTTTCTAGACATATACTTTACTGTATGCATTATTTTAACATTAACTTCATAATTATAGTAGGTTTAATGCTATAATAAAATGGTTTGTTTATGCCTTCCTTCATTATGGTACGCACGGAAATCGCCAAGAGCCGATGAAGTAAGTGCGCGCTGTGAAATTGTTTTGTCGATTGATACAAAGTATCCGATTTTTTAAGCGGAACAAATTGTCGCGCAATAAGCATTTTTCCTAGCAATGTTAACATGAATTTCGATGAAAAACCTAGGCACACGCCGAGATCGACAGCTTTCAAATTAGAAACCAGTAATTAAAATTTATAACTATTACTAACAGTTTAATTATATACCAAATTTTGTCATGGCCCTAAAATACGGTTAATATAGATATTAGAACCCGTAAAACTTCATGCATTCAATTGCTCCATCTCATGCCATCACGCAAAAAAATATATCATTCTCATCTAAAGTACATTATAAGATTGAAATAATAAACTTCGATTTTCAGTACTAGCCATGTTTGACGCCTTTACGAAACACTGCAAATAGCAAGCACAATTTGCAAATGTTACGGTCAGTGCAAAATTGTGAATCAGTCAAAATGTAAACTAATTTCGTTCAACCATAGCATATATAAACGAAAGACTACTCCTATAATTGTTTTTGTATAATTATTTATAATTTTATTCCAAGATAATTTCGGCAATGTTTCCTAAAAGCAATTGCATCAAAGCAGTGCATAGTTTTTGCATGGTGCGAAAAAATTACAGCGCCGTGATAATTTCTGGTGCAAAAGATAACTGACAATGCCGATCTTACTGCATGTTTTTGGTGCACAATTCTCATATATTCTGCAATTTGGATTAAAAATTTGAATAAAAAAATTCATTTCCAGACAAGTAATTGAAAATTTTATTTAGCCCCTTCTCTCGTAGAGCAGACTGTGAGAAACTTCGAGCAAACTGTATCCATTAACTAATGCAGAATGCGCAGCGTTTAACAATTACTACGCGTATAAACATCGCACAGTCTACACAGCTCGACCGTCAAGGTGCAACAGCAAAGTGGCGATGGTAAAGGTCTTTCACTCATGGCTTATGCGTAAAATAGTAAATATTCATGTGAAAAAAAGATAATCCCAAATTTCTAGTTCAATTTCTTGAAACAAACTTTAAATTATGGCAACCAAATCCAGCTGCATGTGCGCCTACGTGAGAGTGCCAGCGTTTGATGAAATGTAATCTGTGACAAAGTAGTCAATACAAACTCATTTTAAAAAATATTTAAACCGAATTTTTAGGTTGGATTTTACGTTTTAGACAAAACTGTAAAATGAGGTTAACCAAGACAATATAGCTTTATGCATGCGTGAGCGTGCGTGAGAATCGCAGTGAGGGCCAGAGCAACCACCCGTATAATGCCCGACGTGGGAGGTCCACTCCAAAGAGATGCCCAAAGCTAAAATGTAGGAACAAAGACAGCTCTATTTCTCACTCGCTTCCTTCGGTCGTCAACATTTTTTGCTTAAATACACTGCCGAAACAAAAACCTTGTTACACTACCTACTAAAATTCATGGGCGGTGACAAAAAGGTGCTTGGAATCCCATTTGCGTTTTACCAATAATTTGAGCATTTGAAGATTGTATTTAGGCTAGGTTAAACTTTTAAGCCCGAAACATAGCAAATTTTGCGGAAATTGGTATGTTCGGGAAAAATCCTCACAACTAAACTCAGTGCATTGTCTCGGCCGATCGAAACTCATTCAATTGAAAAGTCCTGGTTCCACCACTGCGTTGAGGTCCCCATTCTGGCTTTAGATGGAATCCGCGCCCTGGCTAGCTCTGGTCGTGGCGGTTGTGATTTGCAATGTTTGAACAGATATTGTGCAACCTAACATACCAATGTCTCGACTTTGAAATTTACGATGCGATGACGCACCGAGCGTTGCAGGACACGCACAAGTTTCACAACCGTCGCGTCTCAGCACATGAATGCATTTCACATGCAACAATGAACAGTCTAAATGTCGCGTTGTGCAATTTGAACTTGCAGCTTTTTCACGGAACCGAGACGAGAGACGAATAGGACGTCGGCGGGGCATCACAAAGCCGTTTCCTGTTTTTAGGTTTCAGGAAAAAATACAGATTAAAAAATTTAGGTTTAATGCTACTTTAGTGACCGCAATAACACAGGGACATTAAACTTTTTACTTCCTGAAATTTTGTAACACTAATTAATTACTTAAGTGGGTTTCACATTTGGGTGAAACGTAGTTTTGTATGCGCGCCTTTGAGCCTATTTTCAAAGATTCGGTTTGCAGAATATCGCTATAACAAACCACATCGAAACATCTTCGTCTTGCACTTGTCTTTCCATTGTCAAAAAATATGAGTGTGAACGTGAACCCGACACCCAGGTTCAATTTGTGTTTTACAACACGTGCTTAACACAACATATTTAGACTGAAGTAATTTCTTTTAGATTGAAAAAGAAAACGAAATTCAAACAACAAATTCACCTTTATTAAAAATAGAATATTAACAAAACCAAGAGTGCATGATACCCTTTAACAAAGAGTATGCAACTCGGTGCATTCTGCATAGAAGAGAATTGGACCAGCCTCAGACAAAATGGCATTGTGCAGTTTGCACTATTTTTTGTGAAACTGTAGTTTTACATATCTCGAAAGCTAAGCGGCATGTCGGAGCCGCGTTTCTACGAAATGCGAAATACGTAGCCTTCCCCCGTCAGAAATTGCTGGATGCACCGCTAGAGCAAACTGCTAAGTATATACAACAAAACGTTTAAAATATAAAGAACCAGTTAAGTTCCTAAGTATAATAACGTTCGTACTATGTGTTTCTGAGTCTGAAAAAATAACTAATCAACAACTCCATGAATTTCAAATGTGAAAATTACACGTCATATTAGAAAACACCAAATGCGCTTACCTTGCTGACATCGCTGAACGCAATCCGACTCCGACGGGAAATTGTTCCCATTTCCACCGCAACCTAAAACAATAAAATTTTGTCAGATTTATTCAATAAGTTTCTTGTCACTATGAGTTAGCTTTATGTCTTTCAACATTTCTGATAGTCAAGGGCAATTCTTAACGGACGCCGGTTCTTAACAGTGAACAATTGAACACAATTATTTTCGAAAGCTTTAGTTCCAAACTTTTAAAAGTACGTTTCATACCAAATACTATACTCAAAAGCGCTGGCGTCAAGAGCGTTATGTTTTACAAAAGTAAATCATGAGGATTCATTCAATTTCTAGACCTGAACAAAAGTTTTTATTTAAAATTGAGAACAGCGTTTTATTTCATATTTAATAAAAATAATCAACTTTAAGGTAAATAACAACAAAACTAACCTCCATAAACAAACTCTTCGCATTGCTCCGATTTTCGGTTATAATAATATCGTTTGTTGGTTTCGATACAAGGGCCTGGATTCATTGGATGCAGGCACGGATTTTCAGGTAAAGGTTCCGCTGAAATACATATAACAGGCTCTGAATTGCGCTGTGCGAGTTTAACATTCGACTACAATGTTAAGTTCATTGCGTCTACGAAAGTGAAATACTGTAACATTCTGTGCATATCCGATTATAAGTACAAAAAGAACAGCCCGGTAGATTGCGGACACACTTTAAATTGTAAAGGCCTGGATTTTACTACGAACAGACCAGAATTTCAAGTTAATTTTTGTCTTTATCTGTCTAAATTAGCGCGTTAATTACATTAATAAATAAATGTTTTCTAAACTTACTCGGACAAGCAGCTTCGCACGATAGCTGACTTCTGAAATTGTTTCCATTGCCATCGCATCCAGTGTATTGAAATGTTTCACACTGGCGTGAGTCTTGATTAAAGTACCTGGGAAATAAACAGCAAGGCAATTTGCAGAATTTTTAAAAATAGATAATATATGTGTGTCGTAGACCAAGCGTAATTAAGCCCTATTCTGAATTGGGCTAGCCGCCCACACACAAAATAAATTGTCTTCAAATTTCAATACTTCATACTTTCCTAAACTTTCAAAACATTAATGTCTTGTATTTCAGACATTATAGGAAATTTGTGTCTGAAATCGTTAAAACATAAATGCCTTCTATTCAAGAAATTACTATTTACAATTTACAAGAAACCGATTTTTTTCTTCAAGAATTTATTTTTTGATTTTTATGTATGTAAAAAAAGTTGCTTTTTTATATTCTTATTAGAGTATATAAATAATCGAATTTCAAAAATATTTCGAGTTGAGCTCAGTCTCCCCCCAACCTAAAGTTGACGTCTTGGAAATATCGTGGGTTGTAAAATTAGGGAATTTAGTTGAGCTTAACTCCCAATTTTGAAGGCGACTCCTCAAGCAAATCTTGTTTCTACGACATATATGTCTTAAAAATCAGTAAACCAAATGTTTTATTTCAGACATATTTGTCTTGTATTTTAGACATATTTGTCTTGTATTTCAGAAATATTTGTCTTTATGAAACACACTCTTAAATTTAAGACATTTAAATGTTAAAAGATTTAGACATAATTGTCTCAAATTTAAAAAAATATTTCCTGAATATCGGAAAATGTGTTTTGTGCGCAGGGCAGAATTACGACATGAGCTAGCCCATGACGTAATTATTTCTCAGGGACAAGTAGACACCTTGTGATTGGTTATTATCTTAATGCCATACACAAATACAATTAGCTGATGCAAATACTCTTTTGAAATTACGACTTTGGCTGCGATATATACCGTTAACAATAAACACCAAAAATGTTTTTAAAAATTCGTAAAGTTGCGCTTTAGGAACAATAAATTAGCTCAAACATAAAGAAGCGAAATAGCAAACACGCGTTTAAAGCAATAAAACACACCCGAAGACAGAAACTAAAGAAGAATATAACTCAGTGACAGTGATTGCTTTTTGTAAGCTGGAAATATATATCAATATTTCTTTTGGGATTATAAGTTGCGTCGAAGGTGCCAAAATATGATTCCTCTCATATTTTGATATCGTCATCAATTTTCATTTTCTCCACTTCATGCCTTGTTAGAACCATTTCGCTTACCATCTCCGATACGTTTTTCTTTTTTCTGGACACGAACCAGCGTCAAGCGGATGTGCGCATACATTATTGATCGACAATTCTTTCTTGGCATCTTGCGTTTCCTCGACTACTCTTGATTGGCTTGACGAGCTTGAACTGAACTGAGACGACGATTGTGAGAACGAATTTGATTGGTCTTCTTCAATTGCTCCAATCAATTTAAGTAGTTCGTTTGCATCTACAAGTTCTTTTTCTGAAATATATACATTCTCAAACATATTATTATTCTCTGATTGGAAGTCGAACAATTTTTTAATAAATAGCAGTGTTTATGTAGGGCCATTTGTACACCTTCCCCATATTTCAGATTGCGGCTTACGTTTGGCTTTGATAAAGTATGGGGCAAAAATTTACGGTTGGACTATAATGTAAACCATTACTTAAACCTAAGCATGAATCTTAGCCTAAAAGTAAAAGTGACAGAAAGTTTACATAACCTTTATGTTGTATACCTGCAGAATCAAGTTGCCCTTCGATAACAGTGTTTACCGGTGGTGGCCGAAATCTAATACCGCCAGCGTTCACAATTGCTTTTTTGGGAATATTAATTGTATCAGTGCGTGTCGTTGGTTCAACCTTCATAGTATCTTTCGTTGTGGTTGTTGTTGCCCTTCTGGTTGTTGTTGTTGTGGTTGTTGTGGTTGTGGTTGTTGTTGTTGTTGTGGTTGTTGTTGTGGTTGTGGTTGTAGTTGTTGTCGAAGTTGATGTTGTTGTTGTTGTTGCGCGAGGAGTTGGCCTCCATTCTTGCTGCGACCTCTCTTGTCCTACAGAAGACGACGCTTTGGCGATTACTTGACTGTTGGAGCCAATATTTGACGATGTCTGTTGTTGTATTTGTTGTTGATTAGATTGTTGTTGCTCAGGATGATTGTGATGATGATGGTGATGATGGTGGTGTTGTTGTTGTTGTTTCTGTTGTTGCAACATTTGCCACTGATCGATATGAGTTGATTGTGACACTGTTTGTTGCTGTTGTATATTTGACGAAGATGATGATATATGGCTGTGGGTTTGCGTCTGTGACCCGGAACGTCGTAATTGCAAACCTGCAAAGGAAAAATATTTCGTTGATGTAAAACGTCATGCAAACTTATATTTCTGAAATACAGTGTCGCATATAGGATTTTCAGGTGGGGAAGCATACTTTTTGTGCTCCGAAATGTTACAGTTTCGCGTTTAGCTAAAATTTATCGATATTTTGTTACAACATCGACAAATTTTTCGTCTATTTGACTAGAAAACATGTGTCAAGCTTCAGTTAAACAATTTCGATTGCAAATTTTGCAGCACGGCAGGGAAATCTCCGCTTTGGATACTCCACTGATGAAGTACGCTACAATCGCTTGCATAACGGATTTTACACTTTTAATAAGTCAACTGAAGCTTTTGCATAATACTTAACACACTGCCAATCAATTCAAAATTGTTTGCAGGCTAATTATTTGATCAACACAGTTAAGGTAAATAGTTTAGATGGGGTAGGCCTTAAGCAGCTTTATGCCCATCTATGTAAATTAAAGCTGGAATATCCCACATACGGATTTCGTGCAAGTTTCCAGCATACATTGTTTACAATAGTTTCATAGCACATAGACGGGATTGTTCTATAATTAGAAACTTTGCAGACATACAGATTATTATGCATTCGCTAACACTTTTGCGCATTGTGCAAAGTTGGACGACTAGTATAAAAATTAAAAACAAAAGTTTTATAGTGACAGTAAGGTGCAAAGTTTGGGCAAAGCTCCACCTTGTACCTCGCACACAAATACGCTCGCAATCGCCCATTTGTCGGAAATTGTTCTCATTGCCGCCACATCCTCCATAGAAAAAATATCTGAAATCGTAACAATCTGCAATGAAGAATCTTTACTAAATGTATCCGAAACAGGTATCAGAATACGAAATAAAAAAAACGTAAAGTTAAATTGTTTAACATCATAGTTGAAATATACGAACTGTATTTGATTTTCATTGCACACTACGTTATTTGAAGCACCGCTTTCTGGTATGCCAGTTTTTAAGATTTAAGTATATTACTTAATAGTATATTAACTTCAAAACGTAAACATACTTCTATAAATATAGGTAATATAGCCATTTTGAGTAAGCAAGCTCTGTAGTGAACTTTATTTGAGCCGTGGAACAATCCACTTGAGTTCTATTCACATGTGCAAGTTTTTGCAGCAAAAAATTGCACGTGTAACTTGCCACGCACAAGTTTGGTCACAAAGCAGCTTTGTAGTTGTTACAGCTACAAATTATTCACTGGAATTCATGTTGTTTAATTTAATTTGCCCCTATGAACGCACTTGCAAGTCGCTTGAATTTCTTGCACCTGCAGTTTGAGTGCTCAATCGGAATGTTCCTTTGAAAATACTTGCAGCTGCAAGTATTTCGTGCCAGTTGCAGCTGCGAGTTCTCGCTGCAAAAACTTGTACGTGTGAATGTGCTTTATTTTACATTTTACATTCGTGAACACCTTAGATATTTATTGAATCTAATACGGGACATAGACTTCTATTGATTCGTATCCACAATATATACCGCTCTTAGCACCCACCTTATAGGTCATTATACTTGTAGTAATCAGTAGTAACGAAGTTATCGTAATTTCTTTGATTGCTCATCAAGTACGGGCTCTGTCTTGAACTTTAATTTCAATGCTTCGTAGAAACTTACCTGCATTCACCCACTTTAGAATTGTAATAAAATCGCAATTCGTAGGTATCACAACTTCCACGATCTTTCGCTTTCAAACAAAACAGTTCCGGGTTCGCTTCAATTTCTTGTACTGACGCTATTTTGATTATGCTGTTTCTTTGTGAACCTGCGGCAAAGATAAAAAGTAATTCTAGTAAGTGTGATCCGCTAACAAAACAACAATTATTTAGTTATTCCAATATCTGCAAATTTGTCATGTAAGATTTCAAAATGTATTCAAATTTAATAATTTGCAACGAATTTCAATATAATTGCATTCGCAATACAATCACTGGCAGATGCAGGCAGCGCAAGTTTTTGAAATATAGGAAACTATTTTTAAAATTTATCAACTCAGCTCATTTCTAGTTTGAGCCGAGTAATATTTGACAGACATCGCCTATTAATGTGCTGATGTCATTAAAAAATTTTCTTAAATTTTACGCTTTTACACTTAAAATAAATCACACAAATCTATGCAAAAATAGTACTTTTGGTTTTGCCATGACCTCTTTTTGCACTATTTTACGCGGGCATTCCCACGCAAATATAGATCACTTTTGCACCGGAAAATTTTAATCAGTTTTAATTTAAGCAAGGCCGGTATTGCACAACTCATATGCCTACTCTTTAGATTTGATTTTCACCATTGCTTTCATGAACTTTGTACTATTAATCATGACAAAACAATATTTTACGGTTTGAATAATATATTACAAATCGAGTGAGTGAAAAATGCAATTTAATACATGCGGGTGGTACTTGAAAAGCTTTTAAGTGGATGAAATATCAAATCGTTTGTTGTGTAGTATGAAAAAGAGTGAAATGTATCTGGCAAATACCAGCTGTTTCAGCTGGTATTTATTCGTTGGGAAAGTACACCGAGTGTGAGAGCCAAAAGTGTTGGCAAAAGCCAGCATTACAGAATTTTTCAAATAATTGAATGCAAACAGAATTTGTGTGATTTAAATATTATTCTACGTTCACTGAGATATGGTATTTTCTGGCGAGATGCGTAATATGACACCATTTGATGATGCATTCAAGTCATTGGTGCTATCCTCCTACTCATAATTGTTTAGTTCTACTGCAAGCAGATTACGTAGGGCATTGAAGAAATATATAAATTAAGTATTTCATATCACCAAAAATTTATGTATGCCCATTTTGTAGTTTGTTAATTGAAACGTTTTAAACTAACCAGAACGCAGACATCGCGTTTCACACTCGCTTCTCGATTTATAATTGTTTCCGGTTCCTTGACATCCGCCGTAGATAAATTCTTCACATTCTACTCCATTAAAATACCTGTTAAAATGAGAAAAAGTTAAAAGTTTCAAATTGCCAACACAGTATCGATTTTTAACTGTTTCTGTTTCGAAAAAATTTTATATTTAAATTGATTAACGGCCAAACGCGTTGAGACAGAATAATTTTTGGGTTCATGGAATAATATAGATCAGAACCAGCCAGGCTACTCGGTAGGCTACGCCCTTAACCGGACTTAAATATCAATTGATTATTGGCGTATATAAACATTAATCCTGTAAAAGCAAAACGTGCTGATTTATTTTCAGACACCGTCAGAACTTTCTAAATGTTTAAAATGGTTTTTTGGGTTGTTAGTTTAGTAGAATAACAATTATTTACCGTAATCAATTGCGTAGAAACAATAATATGTATAACAAATAATTTATTGCTGGTATTGGGCAGTTATATTTTCTTAACTTTGCTAGTGCTGTACTGCAGTGTGCTCCTGTATCGCGTCCACCAATTACCCAGTGTTCAACTAATTGTCATTTCACGCTACACAAAACCATTTTCACATCCTCAGTTATTGGTCTTTTTCGGTTTTAATACTTGAATTCTCATTTGATTACTTTGTCGCTAACGTGAGGACAAACGCACAATGTTAGGGTGGATAACTGCCCCATTGATTGCCGATCATTTTCCAAAGCATAAATCAACATACCGTTCAGCTCAACAAAATACAGGCATATTTGTCACTGGAATTTTAAACGGAAGTTTACCGCGACAAAAGCGTTTGCTTCGTCGAAAACTCACTGATATCAAAGGTCGCACTTTGAAAGCGAAAGTAAGTTGAACTCAACGGAGGAATTTCGGCTCTTGTACACTTTCATTCTACAAGCCTCTGCCTCCAAGCGCTAAGCCCAACTGTAGGATAAAATCTTCAGCCCAAACCAAAAGTTATGTCCAAATTTGTAAATTTGCAGACAAGCGGGAGAGAAAGTAGGGTACAAAAGCGATGGACTCTTAATCCTTACAATAAAACTGCAATTCGTTTAAAAATTAACTCTAGCTATCTTAGCGAATTAAAGCTGGTTAAAACAATGGGGCAACGAAAATGCAAACACTTAAATTGTCTGATATTTGATATGGTAAATATTGCATGATTGACAGGTTAAATAATGAATTAAGAAAAGCCTTTGCCGTGTAAACGTATTAGATTTGTGAAACGAATTTTGCATTGACAAAATGTCAGCTGATAATTTTATTTTGTGCTTAAAGCTTGATTAGTACATATGACAGTACATGGCGGCAATAGTCTGATTGGGTAGATTATACATTAGGCTCTTGCCGATGCGTAAACCTACGCCTAAGCCTACGGTACCAAATCTCAAAAATTCTACGTATAACCGTCGTTCATTGTCCACATAAAATTCCACACTAAAATTGTGGCAGATGTTTTCTGGAGCTCAAAAATAAACCAAACTACAACTATTCGACTTCAAAAAATCCATGCATTTGCTTAATAAAAATTACGGTTTGGAATGCGCAATTCCTGCTGCATTTCTGAAAAAGAAAACAACTGAAGTAAGTTTATTAATGTTTTTTTGCTGAACAAATAAGTATTGTTGAAGAATTTCACTTAGAAATATAAATATGCGTTTGTTGCGAAAAAAAGTACATTCTAATATTGAAATCAATGCGTCTGTTCATGCCTATTTCGAAACAATATAGCTGCGTTGGTGCGTTTTGTCGCACCTTGATGATTTATTTCAAACAGCATCAACGAATTTTTGAATAGCAAGAGTAACCAGCACCTGCTTGTAGACAGGTTTGAAACAAATGAATTCCGACAAGTACGTTTATAACACTACTTTCAAAGGTCGCGAAACTTGAATTTGACTCAATTGTTCAAATGTTATAACGAAATTCGAAAGTCTAAAATTCAAACTTTCTCATTTGTTTTAGCCCAAAACATTTGGCTGATTCTGAAAAGAGCAAATTTATACTAGTCGTAGTAACGACAGTAGTAAAAGTATGAGATCAGATAAGCTACTTCATTTCGTGATTGTATCTAACGTCGTATTTTGTTTTGCGATTTGTTTCAGGTACTTAAAGTAATTGGCATACGTCTGCTGCTGATTGTTTGTCTGGTTGGATACGGTATATTTGGTGCAGTAATTTTCATTCAACTCGAAAGAAACACAAAGTCACCTGTGGTGACACCGTTGGGCAGGACTGAATTACATGATACGCAAATGCAGTTACAAAGGTCAGCAAGGTTAGTTTACTTAGCCAAAACCAAGAGCGGATCATGCGTTTTATATATAACAAGACTGTGCAACTAGGTATATTGTGTGAACAAAACTGTGTATTCAGCGCACGCTGTGTTTTTTAGGCCACCCCTTTTATTTCGATGGGGGTATTCATTTTTTATTGACTAAAATCAATAAACTTGCGCGCACTGAAATTCTCCGCTTCTGGAGCAAGTGTATTCGTATTGCGCGTGACGAGGGTCGGGCTAAAATGCAATGCGCGGTGGTACATTTTGTGTCATGGACTAGTGTGTCAGTTGCACAATGTTCTGCAAACCGGGCGTCATACACGTAGCGTTCACTCCACAAATTAACTATAACTTTGCACTGCAAGTTTAGCGAATTTTCAATGTTCACAAATATTCCTGTACCAGTTTGAGTTTCCTTCACTAATTTTAGTTTGATAGAACGCAGAAGCCCACGACAACTGTTTGTAAGGTACATTTTCACATGCTTCGGCTACGCTGATGTTCGTTAAGTGTGGACTACCTTTTTGTGGTATGAAGCGCATAAACAAATACAAATTGCACTGCCACACAAAGTGATCAACGAACACGAATCATTAACGGCATAGCGCCTGATGAATTTATGACAAGATGTTCAGAGAGAAATTCCATTGATTTTCCCTCTTTAACCTTTATTTAGCAGATCTATATAAATTGACCACAATCCTTGCAGTTAAAATTAAAAATGTTAAATTTCAGTT
Source organism: Enoplolaimus lenunculus (assembly GCA_030248215.1). NCBI lineage: Eukaryota > Metazoa > Nematoda > Enoplea > Enoplida > Thoracostomopsidae > Enoplolaimus > Enoplolaimus lenunculus. The sequence continues at coordinate 20,882 of JASANG010003554.1, read as the reverse complement.
ACACAACACAAATCAAACCTAATTCCTAACCTTTGAATATTTAAAATTGATTGCTTTTTCTTGTTACAGTGAGAATTTCTCAACGACATTTGAATCAACTGCAACTACAGCGGGAGCCACTTATATGCCATCGACACAACCATTAACAACCCACCATCAGTCCTCATTCACTACCAAACAGTACGCGTCAGCCAATGCTAATCCGTTAACAACTTCAACACAACCAAACTATAACCATTTTAAAAGATCCCGTTTTCCAAGATCAACTCGAAAGGAAACTGTGCCCCCGAAACGTCCCAAAAAAGTTGCCCATATACAATCTCAAGACGCATGGTCTGTGCCGTCCGCAATGCTGTTCACATTTAGCATATTAACTACTATTGGTTAGTGAAATTGTCTGCACTAGCGTTTCCCCAATGCCCGGAGCCAATTCAGCCGGCTCTTGGACTTAAAAAAATTAGGTTAACCATGCATTACTGTCATATGACTTTCAAGTGGGGCGAAAGTATTTTTAGGCGGCTATAATTTTCTTGTGGGTTTCAGTCGTTCTGTCTCGGCTTCTTACGGGTTGTAGCGGTTTACACGGAAAACTTTAATGGAAGGGTTCATTTTTGTTGGTTGCTGTGGCCAGCATCCCGTACACCTTATGCCTCTTACGCGTAATAGGCCCCACTTGTTTTAAAAGTAATAAATAATTTAACCAAATTATATTCAAAAACTTTTTCACGTTAACTACCATGAGCTCAAATTTGACTTTGTCACTAGACCTCCGGATTTCGCTTCGCTCCAAGCGGGTTAACTAACACGTAAATGATAAATTACTCAAACAAATGAACCACATTGCATCAAATGAGGCATTGAAATATTAAGAGAATTCAAGCTTTTATGCAAGAAATTTTAGCCACATAAATATGGTAATGCCTTTTACTTTTTACTATCAGCGCTAAACTGCAAGCAAACATTATGGTTATGTCATTTTATTACCTGCAGTTAGCGTTTCGATAATATATTGCTCAAAAATGGCTTATAAGTGTAAAAAAATTCGTAACGTTTGGTGCTTACACCACTAATTCAAAGTTCAAAGTTTAAAAATGTTGTCATCAATTCAATTAGGCTACGGAAACACGTATCCAACGACGCACGCTGGTAAACTGTTCTGCATGCTGTACGGTATAGTCGGAATTCCTCTTACAATGTTAGTGCTGGCAGATATTGGAAAATTTCAAGCCGAAATTATTTTAATGCTCTATAATAAAGTTCGAGCGTACTGGTTTCGTCATCAAGTAACCGTATACTGGAAATCATTGCGATGGCCATGTTTAAGTAAGTTTTGGTATGAGCAAAAATTCTTATTTATATGTTTTCATTGATAGACCCATGAAATCTAGAAATAAAAACTGACTGTTTATTTGAAAAGTTTCGAAAAAATTATAAGGTCTGTCTGAAAGCTTTTTGCGTGATGCCGCACTGGTGTTGAAAGAGCATCGGCTGGTTAATATTAAGAATTAAGAAATTTTGGAAATATCTTGTAAGTTTACTAAATTTAGCGTTTCAGTGGGTATCTGTTTTAATTTTTATGAAACACGCATTGTTCCAAGACACATTCAACAGAGCCAACCGGTACAGTAAATGTAAATTTGTCTTCCAATAGATAAATCAGTAATTCAACGATAACATCATGTTTTTAGCGGAAGATATTACTTAAATTTACGTAACTGTTTTGGTTTTTGTACAAACAAAAACCCGCTAACACTGTTGCAAAACAATGACGTTAAGGATTGCGCTATACTTTTTATAAGTACGGCGCCGTCCGTCACCGTGCGCTATCGTAAGCAAATAACTCACGTACGATAACGTATGGTGACGGGCGGTTACGAACGGCGCCGTACGGGTGACGGGCGGTGACGAACGGCGCCGTACGGGTGACGGGCGGTGACGGACGGCACCGTTCGGGTGACGGACCGCGCCGGACGTTAAGTATAGCGCAACACTAGACCCTAATTGTGATATTTGTGTAAAGTAATACATGGGAGATTGAAAATTAGTGTAGCCAGTACATTTCAAAGTATCGTTCTATATTTCACATGCACAAAGTGAACGAGATGCTTCATCAAGCTGCAAATTATATATAAAATACAAACCAAATGAAAAACATTGGTGAGTTTGGTTGAATTTTGAACGTTTTAAATAATAAGATATCATGTTCCATACATAACAAGAAGGCATCAATTTTAGGCACGCCGAGCTGGCTCATTATGAACAACTGCACTGATCGTGATTCTGGTTCCGGTATTGGAAACAGCAATAACATGGTGAAACAAAATGCAATAACCGAAAATCAGCTACCAAAAGGATCATATAATGGAACAGCGACCGACAAAACAACCAAATCAGGTCAAACGTCATCGCCACAACAGTTCGAGGATTTATCAGAAGTTCCTGGTCCGCTAATCTTGATCAGTTTTACGGCTTGGATCGTTCTCGGATGCTGCATACTACCAGGATACGAGCATTTATCGATGTTTGATAGCGCATATTTCACGTTCATTAGTCTTAGCACTATTGGATTTGGCGATTTGGTACCAACGAATTATCCGTTTTTAGTGATTACGATGGTTTATTTGCTGACCGGTAAGCTCGAAAAACTGTCGCTGAAACACTTCGTGTTGTTTTTCCTGCGATAACACCAGTTATACGAACATGTCAGAGCTGTATATAAGTGGGGATAGGAGGATATAATATCACCCCGAAATTTTTGGAAAAACGTAGAAACAGGTACTCTTAAACGCTGCAGAATAACCCCGGTATAGCAGTTAAAAAAATTTTTTGCTCGCTACGCTTGCTCGCAAAAATCACTTAGACATGGTTATCACGTCTTGAAATGAAATTCTGGCTTACGCACCCGATAAATATACCACGATACAAAATGGCAATCTATTACTACGGTCAAGGTAGCGTTTGCGTCTTGAGATTTATTCCGCTGCTGCTACTAAGGAAAGCGTAATAAGACTTACTACTCAAACTGTCCGATATTTTTGTAATCGTAAACTTCGGTTAGGCTGTTGAGGATTAGACTTAAGCCGAGGCTTTAGGTTTTACCGAAGCATAAACATAATCTTTAGCCTATTTTATTTATTCTGTCATTATTTGTGTCGGGTGAGGAATGTTGCGGAGGATAGTAAACAAGTACCTTATATTTAAGAGTTTAAAAACACTGTAGACGGAAAACTGTGCTGTATTTTGCTTGCAACATTTGCTGGTATTGCTCATTATAATTAATAGGCCTCGCAATGATGACAATGGTAGTTGAAGCGTTGGCAAATTATCTGCGAAAGCTACACTACCTTGGCCGCCGGATTCCGCGATTATCACGAACCAAAATTTGGTTCGGTGACCATCAAATCTATTTAGATTCGTTGGTCAGAGGCATCCTTAAAGAAGCCAATTCCACCCAGGGTCGGTACGAAGTCGCTGGCGCTGGTATGGATTTAGCTTTGGAAAAAATTGTCGAACAAGTGGTCGAGGGTCATGAAGCAACTTGGGAAGAAGCAGTGGCACTAAATTCACCTCACGGTATTTATTTTCATCCCGAATATTTCACGCATTATCGACGTAGTACGGACGTTAGCGGACCTAAGCTTCATCAGATCGGAACGTTCTTTGGCACAGATTACGTTACTGAATATATCGATGAGGTAGCTAGTAACAAAGAAGGTGAAGATTCGCCTAGAATGTTGGCTGAATTAGATATAGATTTGTTGAAATTTGGTGACTATGACTGTTTGAAATCCCCTTGTGAATCCGCTGCGACTAGTGCTCCGAGCAGTACCCGGTTCACTAGTAAGTCAAGACAATCGCTTCGAGCATTATAGTTATGTTTAAAGATAGTAAACTGAAAATTTTTCGCTTAACCTTTTCTCACATGAATATTTTCTATTTCTCCTGAGACCTACTTTTATGCTAGGATTAGAACTCCAGTGACTGGAGTGGGAGGCGTATACCATCACCACTGAGCTATAGGAGCTTGACGCTCGAGCCCGAGGGCCTCTCACGTCTTGTGGTGATTTAGTACTATGTATACGTCTTGCAATTGTTAAACACGGTGCGATATATACTATTTCACGTATATACACTGCGCTGAGTTGCCTACAGGCAACTCAATGTGAGAAGGGGTTATAGATAGTAAACTGAAAATTTTTCGCTTAAAGATAGTAAACTGAAAATTTTTCGCTTAACCCTCTTTCACATGAATATTTTCTATTTCCCCTGAGACCCACTTTTATGCTAGGATTCGAACTCCAGTGATTGGAGTGGGTGGCGCATAGCATCACCACTGAGCTATAGGAGCTTGACGCTCGAGCCCGAGGGTGTTCTCACGTCTTGTGGTGATTTAGTACTATGTATACGTCTTGCAATTGTTAAACACGGTGCGATATATACTATTTAACGTATATACACTGCGCTGAGTTGCCTACAGGCAACTCTATGTGAGAAGGGGTTAATTGAAGAACTATGTGAAGACATATCCAGTACATATTACTGTTGTCTCTTGGCGTTAAAAGAGTATCTTTTTGTAGGAGCGTATAAAATCAGGGTCCTTTCTGCAGCTTTCCGTCACAGTAGAAAAGTTCTCCCTCACAGGTTCCGAAATTAAGTACCCCATGCACATCCAGTTCGCCAGTTCAGGGGCTGTCGCACCCTAAGCTCCCAATCGTAACTAAGCGGTTCGTTTTTATACAACCAAACAGTCGAAAAGCACTTTATCAACAGTTTTAGCTGCTCTCAATGAATTGTTTTATTGTGTGCGTTTGGAACATGACAGCTCCCATTCCTGCATTTGTGTCTTTTCAGAATGCGGGGGAGTGGTGTTCAAGGGACAATCAGCCTCCAGAGAATAAAAGAATAAAACGGCACAAAATGAGTTCAAAACGTTTGTTCAAAAAGTTTCCGTCTCACATTTGTGAAGTGTGGGTGGAATTACAAAAGTCCGAAACCTGGGTATAGGGAATATCTCCCTCCGAAATCTCTGGAAATACTCGAACAAACGAACTTTTACAAACTATAGAACAACCTGCAGAGGCAGAAAAAGTTTGTCGTTCGCTACACTGCTTGTTAACTTCTTAAATGCGGATATTTGCTCCCAAAACAAAATCCTGACTACGCGCCTGATTGAGGTTACCTTTCTATCGCGTAATTTAAATGGTAGACAAAATAATGGCTAACAAATGATGTGTATGTAATCATTTTCATTAATCCATTCATAATAAACTATCGAATTAAGACACTTCGAACAAATGTTTTGCGTAAGGCTATTTTTCACCCTCCGTCCTGAGGGTGCGCCATTCAGGCCATGGCTCCCTGTGCGGCACATTTTGTTTTAGCTACGATCGCTCGGCTACACACCGAATGAATGGAGTTAAATAAATCAGTAGTGCATTCTCGCCACCTTTAGTTAGCAGAACACCTTCCTCCTTAATAATACTTTCAGCCATTAAAGATATTAATTTTGCGATAGTGTTTACAAAAAGCGAACATATTTAATAAGCTTTTTTGCGTGTGAAATTAGTATCGACCAACTCTTCAAACAGAGTGTCTTAGTTTAGGCTAAACAATTAGCAATTCTTCTTAATACTGTAACCAATTCCTGGACGTAAAACCCTGGTACAATTTTAAATAATCTATAACCACTTACAGTGTTATAACAGTACTATTTATGATATATAAGCGGACGAAATCGTAAACAATGGTTAGCCAAACTCTGTTATAAGGTTTCAAAAAATTCGTGAAGACATAGTGGTTGTAGCACGGCTCTTAACTGTATAAACCGTGGTTCAATTTTCAATACTCTATAACCACTTAGTGTGTTATAAACTGTTGATATATAAGCGTTACGAAATCGTAAACAATGGTTAGCCAAACTCTGTTATAAGGTTTCAAAAAATTCGTGAAGACATAGTGGTTGTAGCACGGCTCTTAACTGTATAAACCGTGGTTCAATTTTCAATACTCTATAACCACTTAGTGTGTTATAAACTGTTGATATATAAGCGTTACGAAATCGTAAACAATGGTTAGCCAAACTCTGTTATAAGGTTTCAAAAAATTCGTGAAGACATAGTGGTTGTAGCACGGCTCTTAACTGTATAAACCGTGGTTCAATTTTCAATACTCTATAACCACTTAGTGTGTTATAAACTGTTGATATATAAGCGTTACGAAATCGTAAACAATGGTTAGCCAAACTCTGTTATAAGGTTTCAAAAAACTCGTGAAGACGCATGGTGGTTGTAGCACGGCTCTTAACTGTATAAACCGTGGTTCAATTTTCAATACTCTATAACCACTTAGTGTGTTATAAACTGTTGATATATAAGCGTTACGAAATCGTAAACAATGGTTAGCCAAACTCTGTTATAAGGTTTCAAAAAATTCGTGAAGACATAGTGGTTGTAGCACGGCTCTTAACTGTATAAACCGTGGTTCAATTTTCAATACTCTATAACCACTTAGTGTGTTATAAACTGTTGATATATAAGCGTTACGAAATCGTAAACAATGGTTAGCCAAACTCTGTTATAAGGTTTCAAAAAACTCGTGAAGACGCATGGTGGTTGTAGCACGGCTCTTAACTGTATAAACCATGGTTCAATTTTCAATACTCTATAACCACTTAGTGTGTTATAAACTGTTGATATATAAGCGTTACGAAATCGTAAACAATGGTTAGCCAAACTCTGTTATAAGGTTTCAAAAAATTCGTGAAGACATAGTGGTTGTAGCACGGCTCTTAACTGTATAAACCGTGGTTCAATTTTCAATACTCTATAACCACTTAGTGTGTTATAAACTGTTGATATATAAGCGGACGAAATCGTAAACAATGGTTAGCCAAACTCTGTTATAAGGTTTCAAAAAACTCGTGAAGACGCATGGTGGTTGTAGCACGGCTCTTAACTGTATAAACCGTGGTTCAATTTTCAATACTCTATAACCACTTAGTGTGTTATAAACTGTTGATATATAAGCGTTACGAAATCGTAAACAATGATTAGCCAAATTCTGTTATATGTTTTCACAAAATTGGCAGATTGGTTATACTGTGACCGTTATAATACAAGTAAGCGGTGAGAACGACCGAAGAACGCAACATACCCACGCTTGTATATTTTAACCAATAAATTAGGTATATTGTATACTCCATTTTAAACTCATTGTCAACTATTGAAGATAATCCACTTACCATCGTTGTTCGTATTTTGCGCACGGTCCAGTATCATATCCGCCTGTACATGTACGCTCAGCAAACGTAGTTTCACTAGCTATGGTACGTTGCAGTGACTGACTGCTACTTGATGCAATGCTGTGCGATTCCTGACGATTTATGCGATCTGAAACATAACAAATGGTATTACAAAATTTAAAGTTGAAACGTCTAATTTAGACGTCATTAAATCTATCATTTGTTATTATAACTTTAGGTTCACGAACGATACAGCTAATCAGCAACGACAGTAAAAACAGCGGTGATTATTCTACGTTTATAATAAGATGCTGATGTTATAAATATTGCAACCACTTTTGGTAGTAGAGTACTCTGTTCAGAGTGTTAGTCGTAGGTAGCAAATGTTAACCTGCGTTTGTGCACTAAATTTCTTAAAAATAACGCATTGTTTTAATATACTTATATTTATTGTTATAGAACTTCGCAAACCGTGCGTTAGCAAATTTTTCGTTAAATTATTTAACGAAATTTAGATTTTCGAATTAATCAAAAGCGTTGCAGGCACGTCGTCTAAAGAAACAACTGGTTAGTTGACAATTTTTGGTTACAAATTACTGGAAAACTTATCAAGATATGACACATACAAAAAACTATCAGAATTAGACGACCGAGCGTCCGACCTTTAGCGAGAGGTGGGCCAAGGAGACTCCCGCTAAAAGAACCTTGGAAGCACTAGAAAATTTTCAACTTTGCTTGTAAGTTAAGAGCGACATGTCACGTTGCACATCTGAATTTGATTATTCAAACGTATGCCACCGAATTAAAAAACTGAAATTGAGATTTGTCTCTGTTAACCAGATGTGCAGTGTGTAAAGATTTTTTTACAAGACCCGCGCTTTACCCGCACAAGTTTCTTTATCGTAACAACAAACTTTTATAAAATACGAAAAATGCCAGTACTAAAATTGTCGAAACCTCTGACAAAAATTCTACAGCGTACGTAAGTCGATTTGCTGCCCCAATCACGTGCAGTTCACCGGTTTTACCATGAAACATGGAAAATCAAACCGTTATTCTAGAATTCAATATAAAAGTAAAACACTAAAACATTGCGTAAATGCAATTAAATCTGTTGTCTTTGTCGTTTACCAAAATTACAGGTGGGTGAAAAATAATAAATTTTCACCCGCGCTTTGAAATTCTATACCCGCGTGTACACCCGAGTGAAAGTTTTCTTACCCGGCCCGCGTTTACCACTCCAAGAATAATCCTTTGACAAGAGTACGCAACAAGATACATTCTGTGTGAGTCCTCCCTTTTCTGGAAAAGTAGGTGGGTTGTGCAATCCTAAGATAATTATGGCTTCCATTTGCAAAAAATATTCCAATTATTACTTTTACAAAATTACCCGAATTATCTGAACGTGGACATGATAACGGGCAGAACGGCAGAACCGCAACTCGTCATGGTACGTTTGTATTTACCATGCGAATTTTGGGTAAGTTGCATACCCTTGCTCAAAGAGTCATTATATTGACTCATACTAAAACCAAAACAATTTAATGCTACGCTAACTGTTAGTAGAAATCACTATTAGTATAACTATTCAAGGCCAGGGTTAATTACACAGACCTGCACAATTGGAAACGGGCGGAATTCTTGATTTACAGAGACTATATGATTAGGATTACATTTTGGTTTATGTTTAGGCTTTAGTAGGTAGGCCTCAATAGTGAGTACGGTCCGCACTCGCTATAGGTTAATATACCTGGCAATTCTGGCTGCAGGCATAATCGACCACAACCGTTATAGCAGCATTTAGCAGCACCTTCACAATGCTCATCATAGCGACATTCACGTACGCAAACACCAAATTCGCCAACTTTTACCGGCGGACAAATTCCTGGTTTTACGTACACCCCTTCAGGTGTCTGATCAGAATCGTTAGCCACTAGCAACGGATTAAGCTGACTGGGTGCCGTTTCATCGCTCTGATAACCTAGATTACACAGCAAGACCGAATTCATTAGGAATCTAATATTAGTAACAGTTACAACGTCTTGTCTTATTTAGTTTACCACTTTTGAACTGATCACCATAGCAGTGTAAATGCTCAACACAATACAAGTATGGTAAAGAATATACCAAAATTTCTATAACTTACTCCATGCACGCAGAAATTGAGCTGTCTGGGGTGTCAGTCAATACCCCAAGAAACTCTAACAAAACAAAAGTTTCGTGTTACAATCAAGAGAGCATCTAACGCGTTAATTGAGTACTCGTGAAACCCTTCGTATTGAGCAACAAATTTTATCAAATATAAAATCGAAAAATACTTCGCGTCGGACAGCGTCAGTCAAGTGTAGCGTTTAAAGTCCGTTTTGGTTCCGCGGCTCTAAATTTGTGAACCCCCTTAAATTTTTTCTGCATTTAGCCTTGACAATTTAAAACAATTATCATTTAAAAAGCTTCGCTGGCTGGCTTACTGCTCGTCTCGCTTGCGAAGTATCTATGACCCTCTGATTTAGAGTAAACTGCTGCTGCTCCGGCTAACTCCATCAACTAAAAATTGATCCCGCGTGCTTGGGCTACTAATTTTTCTCACGTAATAAATATTTCGATGACTAATATCAAGAGTGGATGATCACTCTAACAAGAGTGTGCAACTGGGTACATTCTGTGTATTAAACAATGTACCAGCACGCGTTGCATTTTTGTTCGACCCCCCCCCCCCCTCAATCAGGGGGGGGGGTTTAAGCAAGAGATTAACAGTATGCTTCCCCTCCCCTCGAACAAGGGGGGTAACAATTTCCTCCTTTACTACGATATAAAACTGCATAAAGACCCCCTATACAAGGGGTGGGTAGGCCAAAAACGCAACGCATGCCGGGTACATTCTTTAATACACAGAATGTACCCAGTTGCACACTCTTGTTATAAACAGTGATCATCCACTCTTGCTAATATCAGTACCGCGTTAGTAATTATAAATATAAAAAGCAATATAAGTTGAAAATGCTTGTCAGTGAATCCAACAAGTTACAAAATCGTTTAACTTCGCTTGAATTACCAAATAGAACCTTTGTGTTTGTTATTAGCTGTATATAATTTACTACTTTGATTTTACACACTTTTATAAGGAGTATGGAAATGCAACTTAAAAATGAATGATAGAGCGTTTAGTTCAGCTACTTTCACCCACCATTATCTAAGAACGATCAGCCACTTTTTAGCATTAACAAACCCACTGCTAGACTACGGCCAGCGGATGCGAACCCCCTAAGAAATTTTGCACTCTCTTTTAAAAAAGTTTTAGCCGTGCCTGTGGATCATATGGAATATCCGTATGCCGCATTTGAAATTTTGTGGTTCCATTAGCATGTCAATTGCCTGTGATTATGAACGAAATATTAATAAATTCGAAATTCATTATTACTTCTGAATATTACAAGTAACGTCACAACTTATACACTTTGCTCTCCTAAGTTTTTTGGGGGCCCCTTTAACAACGTATTCTGAGTACTACGTTCTAAATCAGAATTTATCTAACTATTCGTTTACCGGTCAATTTTTCACCGTCCACACTATTTGTTAAACCATGGCAAAAACGTGATAAAAATCCACCAAGCGAACCGCATTAGGTTACAATTAGCAAACAAAATAGGCGCAGGTTTAGTATTTGCCCAACGATCTACAGTTTAAGCTGTTATTAGTTCGTCGAAAAGCAACCATTTATTACTCACTTTTGCAGTCAATATTTGAGTTACGTGATACAGTTCCTGCAATTTCACTGCCGTCTGCGCTATCGACACACCAACATTCGCCCGTAAACTGAAAAGTATTACAACGAGGGTTGCGAAGAACAGCTCATATACAGCGCCATGTCTAGCGCCAGCATACACCTTCAAATTGGGACGCTCGCACAAAACTTTAAAATACAGAATTTAAGTAGCAAACTTCTAGTTTGTCTTTCGATAACAAAATTAGCTTAGCTTTTCGCTAGCTTACGCTTCTCGTTTGGCCTGTAAGATGAAATATTTTGCGACTTGTAACGATACTTCTGATCGAGCCATTCTATTTCGAAAACACAATTCCGCGATATAATATACAATCATCCTACATTGAGATCGATTAAGGGGCCCCGAAAACACAGATTCAAACTTTTTAAACATTAATTGACCAGAAGATTTAATATTTCTGAATGAAACTAACATTATTTTCACGACACTAAAATTCAATAATATACTGTAGTGAATCTAATAAGAGGGGGACTGATATTTAGTTGGCCTCTTCAGAGGGTACCCCCCTTGTTATTCGGTTACGGACTGTTATTTATTTTGAACCCACGCTCCGCCACCCTTCGTTAATGATATATATCCGGTACTGCAATTATTCGTTGAATTAAACGTTATTTGTCTTGTGTCAATAGCTTGAGCGATAATACATGGTTATACTTAAGAATGTACTTTCAAAATTAAGTTTGACATTTATGGACTCTAATTACTGTTTAGGGACTCGATCCGCTTACGGACTCTTATTCGGGATACGGACTCCAATTGATTCGGACTCAAAATCGGGACCCCCTCTTATTACCACTCCCCCTCTTATTCGGGTCAATACAGTAATAGTTAATTAGCAACGCTTCTTGGTATCGCGACAATTCCTCGCCCGACAACTCGTCGACTAACAACTTCTAATATGAAGCTTTGTCGAGTAGACAATTTGTCGTTCATCATTCGGCTTTATGCTTTTAGGCTTAGGATTATGCTTCGGTTTTAGGACATTGTCGGCCGATAAAGTTGTCGGACGACGAACTGTCATCGATTCATATTCCTCACGTCATTGCATTGTCGTAAACGATACAATCCGTTTGAATCACATTGCGGAACAAATTCTGACACCGGCGACCGTTCTGCGTCTCGCCGTTGTCGCTGACATCCTGGAATACAAAAATCAAAACAGAAAACTTGAATTATTTTTGACGTTGAAATTTAAAAACTTTTACCAATTTATTTAAATCAGTGGCCGATTTTTAGAATGAGATTTGTGAATGAATCCCCAACCGACTCTGCCGTGGTGAAAAATTTGCGATGACAATGCTTTATTTGAAGGTGAAAGTACGTTTTGTTGCCAATAGGTGAAAAATATGGCGAGATTACATCACAAATTCAAAATTTTTGCTCTTTCGGTTTTAAAATATATGAAAAATTGCCAAAAACCCGCTTTAAAACAGAAACATTTCGGAACACACAAAAACGGGTCAATTAAACAAACAGCCATTTAGGAGTGCTACTATAGATTGGTGTTTTCGTTGCTACTGCCTTTCAGCACAGCTGCTCTCGGAGGCCTTAGGATTAGAAGTTTTATAATTCTAAAAATTTCAAGGCAGAACATCAGAAACAACTAAATTGCGAAGTATAATTACATTTGCTGTTCAACAAACAATTGCCATCTTTGGACCCATGCGACTATATATATTCCGTGCTAGCGCAATTGCACAGACATATGATTATTTGATAAGTTTACGAATATTACTCTGGCGAGGTTTTAAACGTAATTCAAAATTAATCATATTATAGAAGGTATATTTATTAAAAAATGCTGATTTTAGTGACCTTAAAATTCGGCACCGCGTGTTGATTATAAATTTGACTGAAAAGATATATGTTCAAAATGATATATTGACAGATTTTCTGGATTACATTGAAAAAATCCTCATAATGTGTTGGTGGTCACTGATAAGAACAGTACAGAAAAAGTTCGCGAATATATATAAAAAACGACGGGCATTAATTTGATAATATCAAGTTGTCATGTAAAAGTAAAGGAGTGATTTGATAAATGGGAACTAATGAAGTTAGCCATATTTCTTAGCGGAGCGTGCGATATATCGTTGAGAAAAAATTCGAGGTACGGAATGCGGACCCCGCTAGGAATTGAACAACCAGTGGCCTATCCTATAAATCTCGACGAGCTGCGTTCAACGAAACCACTTTTATGGCTGCATGACCGACGGTTCAAAAGTTATGGCCCTCGAAATTTTAGTCCAAACACGCACAGATTGGAATAGAAAGTATCTTTATATAATTCACATGTTCGTAAATAATAAGCTTAACCAGGTTATTCGTTATACAAATTTAATTGGCGTTTGTACATGCTTTATATAGTGAAAAGTTGAAGTTTAAAGGGCCATAACTTTTGAACCTGGGGCCCTGAAGCCTTGAAATAGAACTACTCAACGCTGCTCGCCAAAATCTATAAAATAAACTGTTTTTCATTAAATTTCTAGGTGTCCATATTCCGTACCTGCGCCCATAAAGTCTTAGTTTTGATCTCTGTTTTGTGCTATGGCCTGGGAGGCACGTGACCGCAGTTTCATCTGGCAGCGAATAAACCATCATTCATCAGTGCTTTTGATATTATGATGCGGTGCCAAAACTCAACAATGCATGCCGTGTTTGAGTTAAAATTCGGGCTCTTTAATAAAATTTAACTTGGTTTTACAGGTTAACTGTGAAACTGGCGTTATTACCCGCACCAACTGCTGCGTAGCCAAATAGAAAGATTTGGGAGGAGTGTAGGCTCCCAATCCATGATCCAAGAAGCACAGTGCCACTGTTGCAAAACAATTCTGAAGGATCTAACAATTAAATTTCAATTTCGACCGTCGCAAAAGTTAAACTTTGTTTCAGATCCATCAATTTTATATCTGAATCAACTTTTCCGCTTGCTTCGCCTACGAATTCTTCAAAACCGGACCTTTACTATAACTCTTGATTGTGTAGACCGCTCCCAATCGAAAATTTTGCCCACGCCCCAGCTCAAGAAGTAATGGGTATGTAACATTCGGCATCTAAATGCTATACATAGTCACGAATACTGCCGTTTTTTGATAGGCTAGATTCATTGGTTAAACCTAAAAGCCCCGACCACAGATTAAGTTTCCAAAATATAATGTATGCGTAGGAGCGAAAAGTGCGTTCGGTAAGATGTGACTTAAATCAGCATTAGTTTAGTGCAATTCAAACGACAATTACCACATTTCGCGTCAAAAAATTTCGCACGCCAACAATTTCTAAGTTTATCCTGTGGCAGTCCCAGAGAATTGCTAAAGTTGCACAACTTACTGGTCATCACTTTTCCAGCAACTGCGCTCTGTTCCACACGATTTCTATCAGTGTGGCTTGATTGGCGAGTACTGCTTGAGCTACTGCTACTTGATGATTGAGTTTGAGAATTTAAAACAACAGTACGTCTAGGGGGACCTGAATCTTTACCAGCCTGTGGTCGCCGTCTTTGACTTGAAGATGTCTCTGCAACAGCAAGCTGCGATGAGCTTTTTGCCGATGAAGTGTGGGAAAATTTTTGCTCTGGTGGCGCACCGCCATGCATACCCAGACAAAATTTTTCACATTCCCACGGGTACCGATACAGTTGAGGCTCATTCGGGTCATCTTTACAGTGTCCAAACGGATACGACACGCACATACCACCCCGATTATAATAACGCAGCACAAACTGTGAATCGCTCACAAAGCTTGTTCCCGGCAGACGGCATTTCTCTTGGAATGGCTGCCGTTGGCACGGATCTACCCCTGAAATATAAAATAAAACCATATATGAAAAAAACCAATTCCTATTTTTAATATATATTTCGTAATACATCGATTTTATCAAGTAATCCTAAACATTGTTTAGGTTTTGTATATAACAGACTTTCAGATTATCTTTCTGTTCGTGGTCACTTTTCCAAAAGACTTTATCAGTTATTATGATTTTTAGCTAGGTTTCTATAGAAGAAGACTTCAGAACTTCGTAAAACTATATAAGACGTGTTTAAACTTCACTTATGACGAGAGTAATCTGATTTCAAATAAAGTAATGCGTCGATTGTTTGTAATTAAATTAAGCTGCTGAAACCCGTAGCCAGGTCAAATCGTTGGAGAAGGGCTTATGCTCAGATTCGTTTTGCCTGGTAAGGGAACTTCATGTGAGGGAAAGTATACAGACAAGAGCCGCTCTTTGAACTAACGTTTTTGTTGGGATAATGCCGATTGCACTCCTGTTATAAACAGGATCCCAAGTCTAATCCAATTTCGCATTGCGTCACAACCGCTGCCAAAGCGGTGTTGATATTGTATAATTGATGAATCAATAATTAAATGTTGAATTAATAAATATTTTTAATTGTATCTCGGTGTGTTAGGCTGAAAACACAAAAAAAAACGGTAAACCGTATCATTGTTTAACTTAAAACTCTTTTTTAGAGTTTATTCATGCAATAAGTCGCAAGCATGAAAACGATTGCTCAACTACAATGTCCAATTGCCCTCGTAAAAAATATATTCATTGTTTGGTTCTTAGACATATCTGACAGACATACACGCATGAATAGGGTCATCTAAACGTGTCAACTGACAAACGTTGAAAAATAAAGCCAATGTTACTGACACTCTTGAACAACAACAAAAACTAAACTTTCTTGCTGGAATTTAAAACATTTCAGGCAAACAATGCGCTGGCGTTTCGCTCGCTTCGATCGCTAACTTTTTTAAGCTGCACTGCAAAAAATCGTGAGTCAAATTGACTCTCCGATATAAGCTCTACGGGACTACACAAATTGAGTCAAAATTCGACTCCACCAAAGTCAAACATGCGACTCAGTTAGTCGAATTTGACTCTGACGGAGTCGAATTTGACTCACTTTGTGTAGTCCCGTAGAGCCTATTTCGGAGAGAGTCAATTTGACTCACCATTTCTTGCAGTGTGCATCTGTCCTTCGATTTTATCGGATATTCTGACCCTACCGTTTGGGGATGTACTGTTGCGATCCTATTTGACACCTATAACAAAAATCGTTCCTGGGAAATGCAATTGACCCAAAAACAGATATGAGAAATTTGGTGCGGATAAAAACTGTCAATTCTTGATACAAATCTTTACCCGCGAGTATACCCGCGATTGAAGTAGACGCGGGTACCCGCGGGTAAAATCCCACTCGGAGTGTCACACTGTCGCCATCTTATAGCACATTTTGCTCAAAAACCAAAGTTACGCACCTCAGACAATGGCGGATTCACGGGGGCACCCCGGCCGTAGCCCCTCCAACAGCATCTCGACAAAAATTATATAGTGTCAATTGCTGTTTCTTGGCCCTGGAGTCATTTATGCGCTACAATTAGGGATAATAGACATTTATGGACTCTAAACAAGGGTTTAAGGACTCTACCCGCTTACGGATTCATATTAGGGATACATACTCCTATTAATTGGGACTCAAAATGGGGACCCCCTCTTATTTGGGTCACTACAGTATGGTTCAAAATTAAGTTTGGGTTAGTGAACACTCCAGAATGTTAATCGGGGTCGGATAATAAAATTCGAAACTATACAATTTCAAAATTTGAAATCTCTAAGAAATTGAATACGACTTGCACTCAGCTAAATTTCATGCAACTTCCACAATATCATGCGACGTACACCAGGTAATTTTTGATGTGGTGGTGTGATGGATACCGAATCCAAAGCACCTCGTGAGTGCCCAGCACACTGAAGCTAAAAACGTTCAGTGTGCTGGATCTAAAACTTCTCTTACTTTTGTGTCTAGGACACTGAAGCTCTTTGTTTTCAGTATGCTGGCTGCCATGTATAGCCAAAATTCAATATGCCGGCTGCTATAGTCCAAACCCTTCAGTGTGATCGCACACGGAAGCCCAAAAGCTTCAGTATTCAGCATATTGAACCTTTTATGGCTTCAGTATCCAGGATACTGAAGCTTTTCTAAAAAAAGCGACCAAGCATCTCAAAGATGTTTCCAGAACAACCTTCAATATTATTTAACAGTGTGTATACACCAATTGAGTAAAATCGGCCCTTAACACAAAGAAGACATGATTAGCTTCCTGATTGACCCGAAAAAAATCATAAAAAGTGAAGATGCAACATAAAATTCTGTGAAAAAACCAATATATATTCTTCGCACAGATCGAGCCTAAATATTATTGTTAAGTATCGATGTCACAGTAACCACATTCATATATAAGAAAAATATGTTAATTTTGACATAAACTGTGCAATCTGGATGTCTCTACTACATACTACACTGTTTGCGCTATTATATTCTGTAATGTTACGCTATTTCTTCTGCGCAAAAATGCATCGTGGTTCGAAGTATAATTCTTAGTAGATTCAGGTTTGAAACGTGACATACAAAATGGAACAGAATTGAGAAAGAGAGAGAGAAAGAGAATCTACTGTTGTTCACAATAAAATTTGAACATTTTTCGGCGATTGCATAATAATTCATTTTAGTGGCGAGAAACAATGTATGTCGTTGTGATGTTTTCGTACAAACAGCATTCGGTAGAAGAAAATTGTGCATTGAAAATATTAACTACCAATAACAAGCCGCGGTTGCAAGTTATCGTTGACGAAACAGTTTTTTTACGAGGGCACCCATGCCTAAATACAGCACGGGGATCAATAAGACAACTTCGGCGCTTAAAAATTTAGTACTCAAATTGCGTTTGGCTTCTTGCTCGCTTGTTTAGCGACTTTTTTTCATTATTTATGTACATTGTTCTGCCTCCCCCAGCAGAGCAGAGGCGCCTCCACTAAGAAGTTTTACAGTTATTCTGGGCATAAAATTTCATTCAACACTGCAAGCACAACAATATATTTTTCTGTTACATGTTTTGTTTGCAATCGAAAAATAGCCGCGAATGATTTATGCGATTTTATTTGAAAAAGAATTGCAATGAAAATGGTCCCATCTATTGTGTATTTCATTTAAACAGTTTCGGTATCACATTGTCGTTGTTTTTCACAGCGTCCATCGCCAATAGATTAGCATTTAATATACGCGCGTTTACGCTGCAATGCAAAGAACATTCTACATTTAATCCCGGCATCATGAAAAATAATACACAGTGCGTAGTTGTTTATCACAACAAACTATTCGTTAAAATACGATCATCCGATCTGTAGCGGTGATTTTTCGTTCACAAAACAGTGTCCAGTAGTAGCAAACAGTGTGTTTATTATTAGTATTAAATACAACAATGTGTGTAAATTTTCAGTGAACTGTGGCAATATTTCATTTCAAATGAAATGGGCTGTGGGCGTGGCCATAAAACGAGGCAAACTAATGATGTACATTCAGTTCAACTTTGCAGTGTGAGAAATTACAATGATCAAAATTAATTTTGACGTTTATAAAATAGTTATAAATGTAATATTTCACTCGTTTTTCTATTTTTCGGCTGGCGATTGTCAAATACTTTCGCTAGTTTCATGAGAATGTTTAATAAGTGCCAATTAATTTTAACTCGATTGCTTTATTGATAACTGTGTAAACGTCAAAAGTATACTAGAAAGCGTATGGCTGGCGGTTGCTTATATGTCATCATAACCATTTGTTTTATTGCATTAAATACCATTTGACTTAACAGAGTAGCCGTTATTAAACATTTCGTCAGGTTTGTGGAATATCGTTCAAGTGGTTTAACCTCTTCTAACACACAGAGTTGACTGTGAGGAGTTCAACGCAGTGTGTATACGAAATTATATATATACTGCTTGCCTCAGGATGAAATAGAAAATATTCATATGAGAAAGGGTTGAGAAATCATTGTACAATTTTAAGTACATGGCGTATCCCAAATTTATAATAAAATACAACCTACAATTCTCCGAGCAGCATATACAAGTGTTACAAAGAGAATCCCAGAAATTTAAAAAAAACAAGAAAAACATCACTTTTACAGCTGTTATAAATAACATACTTGTTTCTAAAGGTTACAAAAAACATCATTCGCTGAATACGCTTGCTCGCAAAAACTCGTAGAATCTGTTATACCTTTCAGAAACGAAATCCTGGTTACCGGCCCTAAACCTTTGCCTAGTGAGGTTAAGTTAAATCATTACAAAGGTACGTGAACAGTATTATATATACATTGTTGAGAAAAATGGTCAAATATTTTCGTTGCAAATGCATTTCAATACCTCGCTCGCACATAAACGCATAAACATTGCATTGTTTGCGGTGCGTTACGTCGCATTATTTTTTGAATACACACTATATAATATAGGTAACGGCCCTGAGTTGACCTAGTAAAAGATTTTAATGACGGTGTAAATAAAAGAAGTATACTTTTCATGATTCCATATTTTGCATTGGTACAAACAATTCTTTACACCACTATACGCTGTAATGAATTTTAAATAGATGAAATTTACACTGATGTATAATTGTAGAAATTACAAATATGAATATATTAATACATCGTGGGCAAAGGGACGAATGCAGGAATTCAGTACATTCCCTCTCTTCAAAATTTCTGGCGATGACAAAAAGGTCCTCTTAGTCAGGCTAAAATACAAACACGAAAGCTTGACGTCAAAAAAATCTATATATGGTTTTCCCGTGCCGAACTACAAAATCTTGGGTATGCTCCTGTCCGCGATAGCTTAATTATATCAGCTACACCATTATGGTTATTGTGTAATAGCCAAAGTTGTTGCATCATTTACGAAAGACGTTTATTTATTTTCCGCTAAAATGCCGCAACGCAACTGAGAATGTGATAACAAAATTTTCGTAAGATAAGTATTCATTTAATGGCCCATGTATAGAACAGGGTCGGATCGTTTTCCGGAGGGGCCATAATAGAGTCAGTTTAAGCTTCAGAGCAATACGTAACTGAACGAAGTACAGGGAAAATAAATCAAATCGGTTCCCCGTTGAATTTTTTTGGTGATATAAGGGTAAGGGTCTTACCTTACAATATCCCCTTGAGAAATTTTTTTGTAAAAATACAATATATATTTACCTTCATAAATTTTTTTGGTGGTGATTAAATGATAAGGTTCCTGCCTTACAAGTTTTTCCATAGAAAATTTTTTGGTTATAAAATGATAAGGTTCCTGCATTACAAATTAAATTGCTTAATGAACCTCATAACCTATCATTTAATAGTTGCATGTTTATTAATCCGGTCACCTACCTTAATTGTGACCCAAGTGCGTCCAGCCATAAAACAGTACCATTATACCGTGTGTATTGAACATTGAAGAAATAGCTAGTGAGTAACAGCCGTCCGAAATTACGCCACCTCCATAATACGAAGTAGGATTGCAACTGCTTCATATATATTTAAGTTGTCTTCAGCTATGCTTTTTTAATCTAAGCCCCTTTTCACTTTGTGTTTGTAATTTGGAATTGCTGTTTTCGCTAATCCTCTTTTTCATATTTGATATCGTATAATCTCTGCTCCAGTGCCGAGGGGCGCGATGGGCTCACCAATACTTCTTGCAATCCGAAGCCAAACTTGAATCTAACAAGACAACTCTGAATCTTCTTACTGCAATGAGCAAATTTTTTCTAACTCTGGTAATGTTCCTATGGCGTCTACGGAAACGATTAGTTAATATCGGATTTATTGTTCTTCGTATGACTCCCGTTCATATTTTTGCCTCTGTGACTTTTTTGTTACCAAATGGTTTATAACCTAGTCCGGTTGGTTGGCTTCTAAAGCTTGTTCAAGTGCCTTGCATACGTACTAATTTTTTAACGTTTTTACTAGTCATTTGGAACTTTGTGAAAAATTCGCATAACCACGATATCATTAAGCAGATGTAACTGAACGAGTAATAACACGAC